>WNWK01032277.1:0-22021 GCA_009830355.1 Cherax destructor
AGGTTGAGTTCCCTTAATCTCTCCTCGTAAGACATACCCTTCAGTTCCAGGACTAATCTTGTTGTAAACTTTTGCACTTTCTCCAATTTCTTGATGTGTTTGACTAAGTGTGGGTTCCATACTGGTGCTGCATGCTCTAGTATGGGCCTAACGTACACAGTGTACAATGTCGTGAATGATTCCTTACTCAGATTTCGAAATGCTATTCTCAGGTTTGCCAAGCGCCCATATGTGTGTGTGTGTGTGTGTACTCACCTAATTCACCTAATTGTGGTTGCAGGGGTCGAGACTCAGCTCCTGGCCCCGCCTCTTCGCTGTCTGCTACTGGGTCTCTGCTCTCCCTGCTCCATGAGCTTTATCATACCTTGTCTTAAAACTATGTATGGTGTATGTTATGGTGTGTGTGTGTGTGTGTGTGTGTGTGTGTGTGTGTGTGTGTGTGTGACCCAATTAATATTTGCACTAATAACTCATTACAGTTGTGACCGGGTGTGGACGTGTGAATGGTTCATTGTTTTTTAATTTGTTCATGATTATGACCATGTATAAATGTGTAGATGATTCATTAACTTTGTGTAACTTGGTCATAATTGTGACCAGATCTACCTGGAGTTCATTACCTTTGTACCTTGTTCAGCTACCAAAACTTTGGGGCCCAGTCCCTGGACCTATTATGTACCTTTATAATCTATTGACTACCACTCACAGGATGGGTATGGGGCGCATAATAAAGATATTAAACTAAACCTTTGGAATTATGAGCAAAAGTGCTCAGTCTGTTGGCTTGACATCACTTAATTCCCGCCAGTCCAAAAGTGACTTAACAGTAAGTGTAAAGTGAGTGGTGCTAATAACTTGGTTGTTGAAGTGCTAGATGAGCAAGAAATATGATAGTACCCGACCAAAGGTGCTCTCTCTTGGAAATATTTGCACCTTCTCAATGTTATCATCAATCTTCAAGCATATAAGGGGAAAAAATCATTCATGATAGATAAGATCAATAATTTTAATTATTTTATGTTAGGAATTTTTTAATTGAGGTAGAGAACTTATTTCGTTATAATTTTCTGGTGTGGCCTAAATGGTCAGACGGTGATTCATTGAGGCACACTGGTCAGAAGTGTGGACACATCTGTGGTGGTTGCAACATTATCTGACTACTGTCTCTGCCCTTTATTACACTCAACATTGCTTGCACATCAACACCATCTCACTACTTCAGAGCTTCTTAATGCAACTCTACAGAAAGTTTAATCTATTATTTTTTGTCTATTATTTGATAATTAATTTACTCTGAAGAAGCTCCATTATGACCGCTCATCCAAGTTACTCTGCTAGTCATGACTCAAGGGTAAAAATTTCATGCATTTATATAATAAAGGGAATCCATTTCTCTGTCTCTCTCACCTTAAAATTGCGAGCATCTCCTGGGTCGATGAACCTGTTAGACAGAGGTGAGTCCTCAGCAAAGGTGATCCATGCCACCAGGTACACCAACACGTCGCTGCACACGTCGAAGATATACCTGTGTAACAAAGGTGTCTAGTACTACAGTCGTCACTTAGAAAAGTTTTACATTTTCTTCAAAATTACATCTCTCTGTAAGATTGTTTCTAAAATATTCTGACTATAAGCTCGTCTCTGTAAGATTCCGATCATTTCAATTGTTTTTCCCATCACGAAATTTTTCCATCTTAAAGATCTGGTCTTTTTGTGTTGATAGAATAAAGTGAAGCGCTAGACCTGTGTGAATTATTCAGCAACACAAAAGTGATGAAGGCTCGATCCTCCTTTCACTAATCGCGAAGCTACGACTAGGTGCTACCGGCCTTTGGACTACCACCTGCGTTCGTAATATGCAGGAAGTCCCATATTCCCAAACAGGAGCCCATATTACGAACACAGCTGGTAGTCTAAAGTTCTCTATACAGCACCAGGTTATAACTTAGTCAGCAAACAAAGCGCTCAACAGGGTAGAGCAAGGGCAAGACAACAAGCAAGGGGAGACCTCAGCAGGGTAGAGCAAGGGCAAGACAACAAGCAAGGGAAGACCTCCACAGACACTGGTCGTGACCACTTCTGTTTTCAGTTGCTCTGATTTTTGTGATTTCAATCTGACTTCTTTAATTAACACTGTACACAGTGAAAATATTGGTGACGGAATACATGGGTAAAGAAATCTACCCATTTGTTTGCCTTGCACATGATCTGTCTTCCTGAGTCCTTTGTTTGCTAAGTTACTACCAGATGCAACAAGCCTTTAGACTATGCACGTGGAAGCATGCCCACTATGAGTTCCCCTCGTGCAAGCATGCCCACTATGAGTTCCCTCGTGCAAGCATGCCCACTATGAGTTCCCATCGTGGGGGCATACCCACTATGAGTTCCCCTCGTGCAAGCATGCCCACTATGAGTTTCCCTCGTGGGAGCATGCCCACTATGAGTTCCCCTCGTGGAAGCATGCCCACTATGAGTTCCCCTCGTGGAAGCATGCCCACTATGAGTTCCCCTCGTGCAAGCATGCCCACTAATGAGTTCCCCTCGTGGAAGTATGTCCACTATGAGTTCCCCTCGTGGAAGCATGACCACTAATGAGTTCCCTTCGTGGAAGCATGTCCACTATGAGTTCCCCTCGTAGAAGCATGCCCACTAATGAGTTCCTCTCGTAGAAGCATGCCCACTAATGAGTTCCCTTCGTAGAATCATGCCCACTAATGAGTTCCCCTCGTAGAAGCATGCCCACTAATGAGTTCCATTCGTAGAAGCATGCCCAATAATGAGTTCCCCTCGTAGAAGCATGCCCACTAATGAGTTCCCCTCGTAGAAGCATGCCCACTAATGAGTTCCCCTCGTAGAAGCATGCCCACTATGTATACATACATCTTTCCTAGTTTTTGGCTCAGTAGGTACTATTTTTTTGCTAGATTTGTTTTGCTACCTCCTGTGTTCGTAATAATACCTAAATACTTTTCACCTTTCTCTTTGCATTAGTTTCCATTTACTATGGAAGAATAGAAACTGGTGCTGACCATCATCACCTTCCTCGTTACTAGTGGTGACCATCATCAGCTTCCTCGTTACTGGTGCTGACCATCACCACCTTCCTCGTTACTGGTGCTGACAATCACCACCTTCCTCGTTACTAGTGGTGACCATCATCACCTTCCTCGTTACTGGTGCTGACCATAACCACCTTCCTCGTTACTGGTGCTGACCATAACCACCTTCCTCGTTACTGGTGCTGACCATCACCATCTTCCTCGTTACTGGTGCTGACCATCACCACCTTCCTCGTTACTGGTGCTGACCATCACCATCTTCCTCGTTACTGGTGCTGACCATCACCACCTTCCTCGTTACTGGTGCTGACCATCACCACCTTCCTCGTTACTGGTGCTGACCATCACCACCTTCCTCGTTACTGGTGCTGACCATCACCACCTTCCTCGTTACTGGTGCTGACCATCACCACCTTCCTCGTTACTGGTGCTGACCATCATCACCTTCCTCGTTACTGGTGCTGACCATAACCACCTTCCTCGTTACTGGTGCTGACCATCACCACCTTCCTCGTTACTGGTGCTGACCATCATCACCTTCCTCGTTACTAGTGGTGACCATCATCACCTTCCTCGTTACTGGTGCTGACCATCACCCTCTTCCTCGTTATTGGTGGTGACTATCACCATCTTCTTCGTTACTGGTGCTGACCATCACCACCTTCCTCGTTACTGGTGCTGACCATCACCACCTTCCTCGTTACTGGTGCTGACCATCATCACCTTCCTCGTTACTGGTGCTGACCATCATCACCTTCCTCGTTACTAGTGGTGACCATCATCACCTTCCTCGTTACTGGTGCTGACCATCACCCTCTTCCTCGTTATTGGTGGTGACCATCACCACCTTCCTCGTTACTGGTGCTGACCATCATCACCTTCCTCGTTACTAGTGGTGACCATCATCACCTTCCTCGTTACTGGTGCTGACCATCACCCTCTTCCTCGTTATTGGTGGTGACCATCACCATCGTCCTCGTTACTGGTGGTGACCATCATCACCTTCCTCGTTACTGGTGCTGACCATCACCCTCTTCCTCGTTATTGGTGGTGACCATCAGCATCTTCCTCGTTACTGGTGCTGACCATCACCACCTTCCTCGTAACTGGTGCTGACCATCACCACCTTCCTCGTTACTGGTGCTGACCATCACCACCTTCCTCGTTACTGGTGCTGACCATCACCACCTTCCTCGTTACTGATACTGACCATCACCACCTTCCTCGTTACTGGTGCTGACCATCACCACCTTCCTCGTTACTGGTGCTGACCATCATCAACTTCCTCGTTACTGGTGCTGACCATCACCACCTTCCTCGTTACTGGTGCTGACCATCACCACCTTCCTCGTTACTGGTGCTGACCATCACCACCTTCCTCGTTACTGGTGCTGACCATCACCACCTTCCTCGTTACTGGTGCTGACCATAGCCACCTCCCTCGTTACTGGTGCTGACCATCACCACCTTCCTCGTTACTGGTGCTGACCATCACCACCTTCCTCATTACTGGTGCTGACCATCACCACCTTCCTCGTTACTGGTGCTGACCATCACCACCTTCCTCATTACTGGTGCTGACCATCATCACCTTCCTCGTTACTGGTGCTCACCATCACCACCTTCCTCGTTACTGGTGGTGACCATCACTACCTTCCTCGTTACTGGTGGTGACCATCATCACCTTCCTCGTTACTAGTAGTGACCATCATCACCTTCCTCGTTACTGGTGCTGACCCTCATCACCTTCTTCGTTACTGGTGCTGACCATCACCCTCTTCCTCGTTATTGGTGGTGACCATCACCATCTTCCTCTTTACTGGTGCTGACCATCACCACTTTCCTCGTTACTGGTGCTGACCATCACCACCTTCCTCGTTACTGGTGCTGACCATCACCACCTTCCTCGTTACTGGTGCTGACCATCATCAACTTCCTCGTTACTGGTGCTGACCATCACCACCTTCCGCGTTACTGGTGCTGACCATCATCAACTTCCTCGTTACTGGTGCTGACCATCATCAACTTCCTCGTTACTGGTGCTGACCATCATCAACTTCCTCGTTACTGGTGCTGACCATCACCACCTTCCTCGTTACTGGTGCTGACCATCACCACCTTCCTCGTTACTGGTGCTGACCATCACCACCTTCCTCGTTACTGGTGCTGACCATCACCACCTTCCTCGTTATTGGTGCTGACCATCACCACCTTCCTCGTTACTGATGCTGACCATCATCACCTTCCTCGTTACTGGTGCTGACCATCATCACCTTCCTCGTTACTGGTGCTGACCATCACCACCTTCCTCGTTACTGGTGCTGACCATCATCACCTTCCTCGTTACTGGTGCTGACCATCACCACCTTCCTCGTTACTGGTGCTGACCATCATCACCTTCCTCGTTACTGGTGCTGGCCATCATCAACTTCCTCGTTACTGGTGCTGACAATAACCACCTTCCTCGTTACTGGTGCTGACTTCGTTGTTACCATCACTCTTCAAGACATGTTCCCAGTAATCACACTCTTCCTAAAAAAATTTTCCACCTGTTGCACCATCCCGCACCCTGTCTACGAATTAAGTATGTTACCTGGTACTGAAAATCTCATGCATAAGCCCTATAGGGACACTACCAAAGAGAGAGAGAAGACGAACCAGCAAGACTGGACCTAGTATTCACATTAAGTAGTGCAGATATTGAGGACATCACATACGTTAATAGTTATCTTCTAATTATTTTCTCTTTCTTCCTGTTAATAATTATTCACTCGGTCAGGGTACAGCTCTATACCCACGTCACTCTTGATGTACTGCTCTATACCCACGTCACTCTTGATGTACTGCTCTATACCCACGTCACTCTTGAGGTACTGCTCTATACCCACGTCACTCTTGATGTACTGCTCTATACCCACGTCACTCTTGATGTACTGCTCTATACCCACGTCACTCTTGATGTACTGCTCTATACCCACGTCGCTCTTGATGTACTGCTCTATACCCACGTCACTCTTGATGTACTGCTCTATACCCACGTCACTCTTGATGTACTGCTCTATACCCACGTCACTCTTGATGTACTGCTCTATACCCACGTCACTCTTGATGTACTGCTCTATACCCACGTCACTCTTGATGTACTGCTCTATACCCACGTCACTCTTGATGTACTGCTCTATACCCACGTCACTCTTGATGTACTGCTCTATACTAACGTCACTCTTGATGTACTGCTCTATACCCACGTCACTCTTGATGTACTGCTCTATACCCACGTCACTCTTGAGGTACTGCTCTATACCCACGTCACTCTTGATGTACTGCTCTATACCCACGTCACTCTTGAGGTACTGCTCTATACCCACATCGCTCAAAAAAGTCGCAATAAAATTAAAATTATTTCCTAAGGAAGTGTCTTGTTTGTAATGCCCCAAATGTTTCCGTCCTGGGCAGCTGCCTAGTTTGTGTAATGGGTAGTGAAAAACTCTTCATCAAAGGAATAATATGAAATATTACACTGAGTGTTGCGAGTGTGCAGAGGGCGGTAAATGTTATGAGTGTGTTGAGTGCTGTGTTACAAGTGTTTCCTTCTCTAAATATAAGTATTTAGGGTCTGCAGTGTTGTCTTAGGCTAGTATATATCAACGGAACTTTTTATTTAACAGAAATTGATACATAAACAGTGTGCTGCTACACTATATATATACAACAGTTACACAGTGGGACCAAAAGCTAGATGTGTGGCCCTGTCGTATTCCATCACCCAGGAAGGTGCTTATATAAAGTGATATAATGTGTCAGCCTGAATTGGAAGACTTCAGTAGGGCACTGAGACTATCGTCAAGTGCTCCTCTAAGGGCTCATCAGTTAAGGCAGCTTCAGAGGTTTCGTTGCAGCAGATTTGGAGTTACTATCACCTGGGTAAGTAAGTTTATTCAGGTATACATAAATACAGTTACATAGATTATCATACATAGCAGCACATGTGTAGAGAACCAGGATAACCCAAAAAGACAGACAAAGTGACTTATTTCCATTGGGAATTACCATCTTTCACGATAGCTTGTTCCATACACGGGAGAAATGGAATTTTTATGACGATATCTGCATGAAGCCCGAGTGAGGGAAGAAGAAGAGGAAAGAGAGGGACGAAAGAGGAAATAGAATGTCATAATATACATAGATATAGACATAGACAAGAGAGCGACAGTGGAAGAGAAATTTGGTTAACGTATCTAACTGCACAACACATTAGTAGATAACAATGTATTCATTATATACCTAAGAATATTTACCAAGAGGCTCTAGTATCGTGATAATTATTTTTATGATACAAAAAATGTCTCCATCGCATCAACAGAAGACTGGCGCGATGTACGTACATAGAGGGTATATAATTACACACTCACGTACATGTCTACACACCCGTAATGCACAAAGTACCACCAGCACATACGTAGCGATATATGAGAGTAGATATTAATAATTATAATGTGCGTTAGGTCAGGACAATAAGTGCAGCAGGTGTTAGGAACATGTAGGAGGAAGAGATATTTTACTGTGAACATAAACATAACACAGAAGTGGTGTGAAAGAGGCAATGCTTATAACACTTTCACAATTTACACAAACGAGTACATACGTATACATACGCAGTTACGTATGTATATTTGCTTATCCATAAATTCAAAATAAGTTTCAAACGTAATATACGACTGTCAATGAATAAACAAAAGAATGGAGGGGAATTCGAACCGTGGTTCTGTCACATACACATACAGTGCATTTACATTCAACTGGGGCATCACTAGGCTCCTAATGAGTGCTGGGAAATTCATGGTGGTTAGTAAGGATATCCTGAAGTACCTCAAAGTAGATAAAATAATCACACAGTTCCAAGAACTACATTCCAACAGGCCTAGAGTCACTGACAGCTCAACACTAGACCATAATGATAAAGGTGGTGGGCCTCCTCTTTTTTTCACAGAACTTACATGCATTGAAATAAGTCACTCATTTCTGGCCTTTTTTTTTTTGGGTTATCCTGGGTAATTTACACATATGTTACTATGATAATTTGGGTAATTGTATTTATGTGTACCTGTGCCTAAATAAACTTACTAATAAGTAGGGATGAGAGATTCACTTGTGGTTGCCTGCATGTGTCACAGGTGACGATATTCCACCTTGACTCTGGCAGTCACCGTGTCACATGAACTAGTGACAGTATAATTAATGAAAGTTAAGACATGTGCAACATCCAGATGTTGCACATGTGTCTTAACTTTCATCTTGTCGGTATTGTATACCATTCTTGCATGAATAGTTGACATTATCGGCACTAAAAAAACTAGGTTGTATTACTTATACTCATAACTTTGTGAGCGGAACAGATCATAGTGCCTGGTACTAGTGTTTTCAGGTATCTGGGTTTCCTTGTGTTCTCATCTAACAGAGTTGATATCTTTTGGCAGGATATTTTTGAGCAATGGCCAGCTGGAGGTCCACCTCCGGCCTGTCGCAAACTGACCTTGCTGCTCTATCAGCGTCATATTGACAGCTGATTCCTATGTGGGAAGGTGTCCAGACAAATGAGATGCACTGAGCACTAAGCAGGTCATTTTTAACGCCTGTTGTTTACTTAATAACGAATATTTCAGATCAATACAAATAACGGAATTTTCTAAAGATCCTTTCAATAACACTTTATTTAACATTGAGAAAACAATCGTCCATTTCAAAGAATAATAACAATAATTGAAGTAAATTACATCATTATGTAAGTGTCACCCAAATAATGATATACACCTTGGCGTTATTAATGTAATGACACAGCAAGAACATAATATATTGATTCAACTCTCAAATGAGAGGCCGAAGTTGACTAAACAGTTATACAGTGTCATTCTTCTCTTGTTATGGTTGGAAACAAAAGTATCAATGATACCTTCACACTATTTTCGAATTGACAAATATAATCTCAGTATCACTTGTTATGTTATAACATAACTATTGTTTTGTAGGTAAATTTTAGTTAGTCGCAGGCAGAAAAAAACACTACAATTACATGGTGTAGTCTTCCAAAATAAAGTGGCCTAAGATAAACAGATAAACAGCTGATGACTTTCCTAACCGAGACTTTGGGAACTGAAGGAAATGTTGGTGTTTTAAACCCTTAAGCCACCTCTAGCCTCGCCATTGTTCTCAAGTGCTTGAGGATCAGACTTGCAGTCGCAGAAGATTACTCCTGCGGGTTTTTTTTTTTTTAATGTTTGTGGCGAGCTTCAGTGGAGCTAGCGCTCTTATTGTTGAACTGAGTAAGTTCTTCAAGTCTGATGCTCCTAGTCTTTAATGCATTTGTTGCCTATATGTATTTTGTAGGCTGCTGAAGTGCCTATAGTCCTCTGAACTGAGCCATCAGTGTAAGCATGGTGCTCACTGGACAACAGTTTCTTGCACTGTTGTCTTAAGGAATGGATCCTCGTTGTTGTTCTTAGTGACAGGCGTATATGTAAGAAGGATGGTGACAGGAGTACTACATTGAATAGGGATATTCAGTTTTTGAGTGTACAGCATACATCAGGGGGATTACCAACAGACCCCTGGCTGTCTTCAAGCAGGCACTGGACAGGCACCTAAAGTCAGTACCTGACCAGCCAGGTTGTGGTTCGTACGTTGGACTGCGTGCGGCCAGCAGTAACATCCTGGTTGATCAGGCTCTGGTCCAACATGAGGCCTGGTCACAGACCGGGCCGCAGGGCGTTGACCCCGGAATTCTCTCCAGGTAAACTCCAAGTAAGACGGCGTGGTGAAGGGGTGATCGCCATTACCATGAGAGTCGTCCTTGTGCACTTTTTTTCTCTAAGGAGCAATTTGTCGATGTTCTTTGCGCCTGACATCCTGCCTTTGCCCAGTTTTGCGCGACCAGTCTTGCAGCAGATAGCGTGAAAATATCAGCTATCGCTGGTAATGAATCAAGCTTCACAATGACTAGCGGTTGGGTTTAGTCCTGACTCTGTTCCTTACTCTAAATTATTTCCTCTCACCCACCTATTCTTCGCCTATCCCCACCTCCCCTCGCCCCATGGGGTACTTACCTGTTAGTCCTTAGTTAGTAAGGCGTGATGGAGGGTAGGTGGACATGATGGAGGGATGGTGGCAGGCATGATGGAGGGTAGGTGGACATGATGGAGGGATGGTGGCAGGGTGATGGAGGGTAGGTGGACATGATGGAGGGATGGTGGCAGGCGTGATGGAGGTAGGTGGACATGATGGAGGGATGGTGGCAGGCGTGATGGAGGGAGGTGGACATGATGGAGGGATAATCGAGTATTAGGTGACCTGAGGTGGGAACCTTACTCCACTTCGCTTCACCTCAGCAAGCACCCCACCCCTCCTCCTCTCCCACCCCTACCCCAAACAAGTCGAACACAGGAAATAACATGGGAAAGTGACATATGCTGTCATCTTTCATTAACCAGGAGCTATGAATCGACCCCTGCAATCACAAATAGGTGAAGTACACACACACATACACACAGCTAGAGGATCAGGCGTGTATAACAGGAAGGGCACTGCAATGGATCAGAGAATACCTGACAGGGAGGCAACAGCGGGTCATGGTACGTGACGAGGTATCACAGTGGGCGCCTGTGATGAGCGGGGTCCCGCAGGGGTCAGTCCTAGGACCAGTGCTATTCTTGGTATATGTGAATGACATGACGGACGGGATAGACTCAGAAGTGTCTCTGTTCGCAGATGATGTGAATTTAATGAGAAGAATTAAATCACATGAGGATCAGGCAGGACTTCAGAGAGACCTGGACACGCTGTGACAGCAAGTCTGATCCTCAAGCACTTGAGAACAATGGCGAGGCAAGGGGTGGCTTAAGGGGTTTAAAACACCAACATTTCCTTCAGTTCCCAAAGTCCAGCAACTGGCTACTCGAATGTAACCCCGCCAAATGCAAAGTCATGAAGATTGGGGAAGGGCAAGAAGACCGCATACAGAGTATAGGCTAGGTGGCCAAAGACTGCAAACCTCGCTCAAGGAGAAAGTTCTTGGGGTCAGTATAACACCAAGTACGTCTCCGGAAGCACACATCAACCAGATAACTGCTGCAGCATACGGGCGACTGGCAAGCCTGAGAATAGCGTTCCGATACCTTAGTAAGGAATCGTTCAAGACACTGTACACCATATACGTCAGGCCCATACTAGAGTATGCAGCACCAGTTTGGAACCACACCTGATCAGCACGTCAAGAAATTAGAGAAAGTGCAAAGGTTTGGGACAAGGCTATCCCAGAGCTAAGGAAATGTCCTACGAATACAGGTTAAGGGAAATCGCATGACAACACAGGAGGACAGGAGGGTTAGGGAAGACATGATAGACATACAAAATACTGCGGGAAATAGGCAAGGTGGATAGAGACAGGATGTTCCAGAGGGGACACAGAAACAAGGGGTCACAATTGGAAGTGAAGACTCGGGTGAGTCAAAGGGATGTAAGGCCAGGAGCTGAGTCTCGTCCCTGCAACAACACTTAGGTGAGTACACACACACACTCATACACATAGGGGGACATGATAACGACATATAAAATACTGAGAGGAATTGACAAGGTGGACAGAGACAGAATGTTCCAGAGATGGGACACAGCAACAAGGGGACACAGTTGGAAGGAAGACTGATAAATCACAGGGGTGTTAAAGTATTTCTTCAGTCAAAGAGTGGTCAGGAAGTGGAATAGCTTGGAAGTGATGTGGGAGGCAGGATCCATTCATAACTTCAAGAAGAGGTATGATAAGGCTCATGGCGAAGGGAGAGGACCCAGTAGCTGCCAGGAAGAGGCGGGGCCAGGAGCTACGAATCGACCCCTGCAACCACAACTAGGTGAGTACACACAGAACCCCACACAGTTATAAATATACAAAGTACAAAGCGAGTGACGAAAATCAGAAGGTCAAGAGTTAAGAGAGGTTGGATAACAAACAAAATGTGGGGCAGCATACAGCGAGAGTGACAAAATTAACAAGAAAACGAAGAAAAGCAAAAAAAAAGTATATATAACCAGGGAAGGTGGCAGATAGTAGGCCTCCAGGAAGTGGTGACGTCATAGCGGTTGTGTGTCATTATAAATAAGTGTAACTTACCAAAAGTGAACATTTGGGCTCTGTTTCCAAACTGTATGAAGTAGGTCTTGTCAGTATTGAGAATAAGTTATTAGTAGTCATCCATGTTGATATTTTCTGTAATTCGGCTTAACAGTATTGCCAGATGACTGGATTTGGGTGAAGAAGACATACGTTGTGTCATCTGCAAATAATATGGGTTTGAGTAGTTGTGATGCATTCGGTAGGTCATTGATGTAAATGAGGAATAGGAGGGACCCAGTACATTCCTTGGGGGACCCCGACTGAATTTGTTGTATGAAAAATAACCACGGGGAGAGAATGATAGCTCTGGCCTTTTGTGTTGCAATAAACAAAAACACATCATCGGGAGCTTGCAAAGTTGCAAAAAAGGGAGGATGCCCAAGCAAATGACCCAAAAAGGACGTCTTCACTAGGTGAGTGAAAAGAGAGAGAGAGAGAGAGAGGGGAAGAGAGAGAGAGAGAGAGAGAGAGAGAGAGAGAAAGGGAAAAAAAAAAAAAAACGGAAGTCCCCCAGGCATACCAGTGCCCGTAGTCAGAAGGTTAATATAAAGCATTAAAAAAACCCCACGCATTGATATTGTAATAGTACCCAAAACAAAAGTAACGTTACAATAAAAAAAAATTGGGCAGATTCTGCTATGATATAAGTAATTTTACATTCATGATTATATTGCCAGTGATAAAGTCACTGGCAATTATGGAAACCATCCACGGGGGTCTTTTTAAAAGGGGACGAAACTTTAAAGGGACGTAAACATTTAAAGGGAAGACTTAAAAAAAGTTATTCAAAGGCAACGGGGCTCATTAAAATAATAAGATAAATTTCTTCGGTTTTTAACCCGGGGGGTTAGCCACCCAGGATAACCCAAGAAAGTCAGTGTTCATCGAGGACTGTCTGTCTTATTAAATTCATTTAAAGGGGAGGCATAAATTATAAGGAAGACGACCCCAGTTATTCAGTTTAGTTATTTTTTTATCTTTATTATGCACCCCATACCCATCCTTGGGGGAGTCAAAAGATTACAGAGGTAAAAGGAGTCCCGAGACTGGACCCCAAAGCTTTGATAGCTGAACAAGTTACAAAAGGGTTTTGGAAAATATTGGGTATTTTCCCAAAGTTATATTCGATAAACTTTCCAATAGAATAGATATCATCAATGTGCTGCTGGTACAAAGTTTATGTGGGATAAAGAAAGAACCATCGAATAGGCGGGTTTTTGGGTTTTTGGCTAGCTGGGCAGAGTGGGGGGGGTTGCGCGTGGGTATCGCCTTAAAAAGGCGGAATTCCCCAGTATGGAGTCCCCCATCTACAGCTAAGTACTCACTTTTTGTAGCAGTCAGTTATCGGCCGATAGGATTGTTATAAAACAGTAGATGTACCTTTGTTAGGTCACTGTTAATGGGTGAGTGATGGTCATGTTAACTTAATTGTGTGTTTTCTCCTCTTCATTCTACTTGTATTCAGTCACGTATTCATCATCTATACAGTCCACAAACCTTATTGTATCGTCTATTAGTGTGAGCCTATTTAATATATAAATACTGGTCCAGAGTGCAGTGGGGTGAGGAGAACATCGAAGGAACCTCTCCGGGGGCCAAGTGGGTAAAGTTTCTCACATACCTTAAGGGGAAAGACTGCGATAAAAATTTTACTAATCGGTCATCTGCCCGGGAGATTGTTTTTTGCAAATGGCGGTGTCCCAGATAGACAATCCCACAATTCCCCACAGGTAATAAATCATGTAAGTAAATTTACTTACTAACGTTTATATATGGTTACAATGAGATCTTGGTGCAAATATTAATTGTTGGGTCCCCACACACACACACACCCACACACATCTGGTCCCGCAATTGGCTCCTGGGGTTCAACCCCACCAAGTGCAAAGTCATGAAGATTGAGGGAAGGGGGACAGAAGACCGCAGACGGAGTACAGTCTAGGGGGCCAGAACTACAAAAACCCCACTCAGGGAAAAGATCTAGGGGTGAGTATAACACCAGGCACATCTCGTGAGGCGACATCAAAACCCAAAAAACAGCTGGGATACGGGCGCCTAGCAAACCTAAGAACAGCATTCCCACATCTTAATAAGGAATCGTTTTAAGACCCCGTACACTATGTACGTTAGGCCCAACTGGGTATGCAGCACCAGTTTGGAACCCACACCCCAACCAAGCACGTAAAGTAACTAGAGAAAGTGAAAAGGTTTGCAACAAGACTAGTCCCGGAGCTAAGGGGTATGTCCTATGAGGGAGGTTAAGGGGAAAACGACCTGACGACACTGGAGGAAAAGGAGAGATAGGGGGACATGATTGGGCATATAAAATCTGAGAGGAATTGACAAATTTGGGAAGGGGCAGAATGTTCCAGGATGGGACACAGCAACAAGGGGGCACAGTTGGAAGTTAAAAACTGGGTGAATCACAGGGATGTTTGGAAGTATTTCTTCAGTCACAGAGAAATTGGGAAGTGGAATAGTTTGGGAAGCGATGTAGTGGAGGCAGGTTCCATACATAGCTTTAAGAATAGGTAGTTAAAGCTCATGGCCAGGGAAGTGACCCAGAGTGGCCAGTGTAGAGGCGGGGCCAGGAGCTATGACTGACTCCTGCAACCACAACTAGGTGATACACACAGGCAGGAGCTGAGTATCAACCCCTGCAACCACAATTGGGTGAGTACAAAATATGTGGTAATGCTTTATTTACAGGAAGCAAAGTCAGGGTATTTTTGCAGAAGGGTCTGTAATATACCACTGTGGATAAAATACTTTGACATATTTTAAAAAATATCTGAGTGAGCTGTCTCTGAATTCATTAATTTTATCGCATTCCAGTACATAATGACGCGGGTGTGACAATGTCCATTTGGCAAAGTTTACATTTTGTTTGGTCTACATATGGTGTTGGTTTTTTAACCTGCCAAAAAAAGTTATAAAGCCCGGGGACGGGCTGTAGTGACATCCAAAAGTCTGCTTATTTTGTAGAATGCACCATAGACATGTGGCTCCTCCCGCATGATAGAATGATGATAGATGTACTGACTGGTGTCAATCTCCTAAGTCTTAAGTCAATAAAGTTCAATTGAAGTTCTTTTTTTATGATTGTTCTCAAACTGCTAACTGACAAGCCAAGATTTAAATTCTCCCTCTTTTAAAGCATAAAACTTAGCCAATTTATCAGTTCTATCATGCCCCGAAGACCAATGTGAGATGGAATCCACATCATGTGCACTCTGACCCCTATCAACAATCCTACCATACCTTTTCTGTCTTCTGACACAAAGCATGCCCTTTATACTTAATGAGTTGAGAGCATTTTGGATGACAGAGAATCAGTTACAATTAAAGTGTCAACCTTAGATACAGGGACGCTTTTGAGTGCAAGGAGTAGGGAAACAGTTCTGTCTAAAGGGGTAGAGGCCCAGTTATTGATGCGTCCTCAATTTTTTAAAGAGCCATCACTCATGACAACAGCACCTACCAGCTGCACCAGTGGATTGGTGAACAGAACCATCAACATAAATTATTTGTGAAAGAGTTCTCTGTAAGTTCTTAGTCGTTGATGACATCGTCTTCCCAGGCGATTTGCTCATGGGTTTTTCAAGACAATGGGACCTTAAGATCCTTTTAAATCCAGCTAAGTGGAAAGCGGATTTCGACAAAGTGGACGCGTCCTTCTGGGGTGTACGCTTGGGTTTCCCACTACCTGCCACTCCGTCTCTGAGTACATCCAGTGCTTGGAATCTTTGGGAAACCCTGGTTTCCGTCGCACACCCCCTTTGAGGTGGGCCCTTTTTGCCTGACCAACCTCATAAAGAGCTCGTATCTCGTCACCTCCTGGCCATCATCGCTGAGTTATCAGTGAAACCCAGTCTGGGGACGCCCATTCTGACCATCCTCTAACCCCGCGCTGTTGTAGGGGATGACAGTTGTCGCCGCATTCCCCCTGTCGGCGGCGACTGTCGGTCTTTCAGGCATAGCGAGCAGAGTTACTGCCTGTACAAATTTGACATCACTTTGTCAGCTAATTCGCTCCTCCTGTTACGGTTTTGGACCAGAGCTTTCGAAGGAGATCACATGCTAGTCGACAATGACACGTGCAGAGTCAAGGGCCTCTCCCTTGAGCCGTCCTTCCCCTGTGCGTCGGGTAAGTTAAGTCCTTGTCGGTAACTTGAAAGCCCAGAATTTTCCTGAGGAAGGATCTTCCTTGTCGCCCTCGTCATTTTCCCCTCTCCCGGTGAGGGGGGGGCGAAACCCCAGCAACGTTCGTAAGTGCATTCCCCCCCAGGTGAGTCCACTAATTCTTCCATCACCCGGCCGTGGGAAGATGATTAGTATGACAGACTACCCGGAAGAATTTCCCCACTTCCCCAGGTTGTCAATCCCCAGCATGCCGTCACATTAGATGGTGAGTCCATGGGTCTGACCCGCTTTTTCCCTCCCATATTCCACTTGATAAATACTAAACCCATTTACGGGCCCGCGTACGTTTTTCCGCATGCGCAAAAAGTGTTTTGGGCGAACTCATTGCAAAGATGCTCCCGGGTGGAGTTATCGGGGGTCCATTTCCCGTGGAATGCCCCCCCTAATCCTAGTTCCCAAGAAAGATGGAACATGGCGTCCTGTTATCGATTACAGGAAACTGAATGCCTGTACCATCCCGACCATTTCTATTGCCGCTGAAGCCTGTTACAGAACATTGGCGATAAACAGGTCTTTTTGACTCTTGATTTTTTCAAGGGTTTTTGGGGATCCCTTTGATGAGCAAAGCAAAGAACTAACTGCGTTCTCTACGCCTACTGGTTTATCAGTTCAACATTTTCAGTCGTTTAAGACAAAATTTTTTTCTCTCCCAGGTGACACGCTCATGGTCTACCTAGACGATCTCATTGTGATGTCCCAAAATGTTTTACCATCTCGTAAAACTTGAGCGGGTACTGGTAAAACTAGCTGAGGCTAATCTTAGGTGAAGCTTTCAAAAACCAGTTCCTAAAGCAGGAAATAAAGTTTCTGGGCCAAAAGTGACTCAAGGGGATCAAGACAGACGAGTCTAAAATTTCCTGCGAAATTCCCCAGACCTATGATGGCAGATACTGTCCGCTCCCTAGGGCTAGCCAGATTCTACCCCTTTCATGCCGGGTTTTTCCACCATAGGGACCCTTGACACAGCTCCTTAAGAAAATGTCCCTTTGAGAGGACGGGGACCAAGAAAGAGCTTTCCATAAAAATAGGTTAACATCGTCCCCGAGTAGTAAAACAGTCTGCCCTGTTTTTACTCTCTTTTAAATCTTACGTCTAGTGCAGTAGAATGGTAGCGGGTGTAGAGATACGGCCGATGACTAGACTCAGTTTTTTTGGAAAAGTGTGGTATACACGGGGGCCCAGGCATGAGGGCCCCAGGAGCCAGTGGGTGGACCTCTTCAATCAGGTAGGCTGGAGAAGTGAGAAAGAAACATGGCAGGCACCCTGACCTGATAGGCTTAAGATGGCAGCATCGTAGTGCCGCAGTTTGAAAGGGACTCAGAATTGGCTTTTTACAATTTTCTTAATGAGTTGAGAGATTTATGGATGACAGAGAATCAGTTCCAAAATGTCAACCTTAGATACAGGGACGCATTTGAGTGAAAGGATATGGAAAACAGTTTGTTAAGGGTAGAGGCCCAGTTATTGTCGTCCCCCAATTTTTTTTAAGAGACCCATCACTCTGTATGACAACAGCAGCACTCCAGCTCCCCAGTGATCGGAAACAGAACCATTTTTTTGTAAAGATTTGGCGGGGACTAAATTATCACCAGTTTAACATCATTTTTGGGCTTAAAGGGGGAAACTTTTTTGGTTTTAAGAAGAGTTTGGGAAAGGGGGAATGGTATTTGGAAGGGGGTAAATTTCATGGAGCGGAGAAGTGGCGCTGTTGCCTTTTGACATAGATCATGACTGCTTCATGCGAGGTGTTCCAGTTTTACGTTTCATCTGGAGGATTTTCACCAGTGCTGAGGAAAGTTTGGAGGGGTTCTGTGCGGGGGGTTTGAATGGGCTTACCTAGTATATTAACGCCAATTGGGATTTTTTTTCAGAAACACCTTTGATCTTGGAATATAAAGTTTTTTCTGCATTTTTAAACAGTACGGGGGCTCTAAAATGATTCATTGTTGTTCTGCAGTTTTCCAGCCCTCAAGCTTCCAGTCAGACACAAGAGCAAGTAGTGGCACAGCATAATCAACCAATGATCTAATATAAGCAAGATACATCTTTTTCCAATTTTAACATTAGCACCATACCTGGGGTGAAACCCTCCCACAACTCTGCTCTCGCCTTTCTTTGTATTGACGACAAAGTCTCGTTACAACAGGCCCAAGTAGTGGGACCTCAAAGCCTGATCCCTGATCTGTTTACATATTCTAGAAGAGACCCATCATGCAACGGGATTTTTGGGGAACTGTGCCTTTTTGTCGGGAGGACGCCTATTGAGTATCTTTTTTTTATCAGTAAAATTATCAACCCCAGGCCCTGACACGGGCTATACGGTTAAAGGATTTTTTGGGTGTTGGAGAACGGTAGTGTGAATCATTATATCATCAGCAAAACTAATCATATAATGAGGGGGCTGGCTAGCATAGCATTAAGTAGGGCATTAAGTGCCCCGTGGCCATCCTAAGCTCTCGCTTCCAGGCGAGGTCTGCGTTCGATTCCCAGCTCGGGTAAAAACATTGGGCGTGTTTCTTTACACCGGTTGTTTATGTTCACCCATCAGTAAAAGGGGTACCGGGAGTTAGTCGACTGGTGGGGTGCATCCTGGGACAAGGACCCAATTTTCCCGAAATGCTCTATAACAAGGGGCTTTCTATATAGTAGTATATCATTGATGTCAGCTAGGCCTGTATACCTTGTACATGTACTTGTAGTAAAAAAGATATTATTATTATTATTATTATTATTATAATTAGAATACTGAATATAGGGGGCTGAGCACATCTCCTGTGGGGGTTCTAATTCAAAGTCTTTAGTTATACTTCTATGCCCCTGGAAAAAACAGAAGACTTTCTGTTGGACAGGTAGCCTTTAATCCCCGGGGGAAGCCATCCTCCAACATCCATTCTGGCAAGTTCACTAATGATTACATGTCTGTTGGCAAAATCAAAAGCAGATTTAAGGTCAAGGAAAGGGAGTGTATTAGCTGTCATGTGAAGAGGGAAAGGTGGCTTTCAATGTGCCCCTCCTTCCCTGCATGAAACCATGCAACCGGGGGCTAAAATTGTTTTATTCTCTACATAAATATGTTTAATAATACCATCCTCACCAGGCGACGTGGAATTTCCCTTTGTGTGCATCAAAATTAAAGTTTGTGAAGGGAATGTTGCAGTCATTTTCTTTTGAGCATAAAAAAACAAGTCTCTCCCCCTTTCATATATTTGTCATTAATTTCGCCTGTGTGGTACTGGGAAGATTTTCATGCTTGATGTAGCAGCCCAAGCACTGCTGCTCATTCGCCCTATGTAAGGATGAGGGGGGATCTCACCAGTTCTTTACTCTTAATTCTATTTATGTCCCTCCCGCCCGGCTAATGGGGTGTGAGCATTTAGACCATTGACAAATTTTTCCATCAGTTTGCCGTAGCCTGTCATACTCTTCTGGCAGCAGCAAAGGGCAGTTTGGGTTCAGCATTCAGGGGGGAGATGATTTCTATAGGCTAGGCCTAGTCTGCACGTACGTTTCAGTGTTCAAATTTAGGATCATTGTAATAGAACCAATTACCATCCCCAAGGGTTCGGGGAAAATTTTGGGTTTAACCTTCTGAAACCCAGGAAAAATCGGCTCTAATTCCTCGGTGTGGCACTACATTTAAGAAATTAATGCATTCGTATAAGAGCCCAGTTTTTGACTGTATTATTGCCTTAACTAAAAAAGCGTCTAATTTGAACAACCTGTCACTGATATTGCAAAATAAATATCGTGCTTAATAATTGCCGATTTTCAATATTCTTTTAAACCAAGAGGAACAAGGAAGATGACTCTTGAAATTTGAAAATATTTTTAAAATTGGCATGAAACTGGGATCCAAGGTGTTTGTGGGAACTGCCTTTCTGGGCTGAAAAAATTTTTTAGAACAGAACCAGGATAACACCTGGACCAAATGTGCTGTCCCCCCATACTGAAAATTTATCTATCCTGCCGAATGCCCCTTAAAAAATTTAATATACAAGTAAATTTAAAAAATTTACTGACTGTTAGAAGCATTCTTAAAGAATTCACCCCAACAGCTCCTGTGTCTACAGAATTGGTTGCAATGGTTGCAGCCTTCTATTTGGGGCAGACTGGAAAATCATTAGAAGTGAGAATATCACAACACCATTATTCGATACGTATAACACAGGGTTGAACGCTTTTTCAACCACATTAGAGCTTATAAAAATAATAATATTTTTTTACTAAAAAAGTACATGGTATACAGGCCTAGTGACATCAATGAATCTACTTTTGAAAGCCCCTTGTTATGCAGAGATTTCGGGAAAATTAGGTCCTTGTCCCGGATCGACCCACACCAGTCGACCCCCAGGTACCCATTTTCTGATATGTGAACATAGACAACCGGTGTAAAGCACGCCCAATGTTTCTCCCCGCCTGGGAATCGAACGCAGACCCTCGCCGTGTGAAGCGGGGCTTTAGCGATCAGCAAATTGGCAGGAAAAAGAGTCATTTTCCCTTTTTTCTTCTTGGCGAAAGGGAATATTGTAGAATCGGCAATTATTGCATGATAGGCAGTCATTATACAATATCGTGGTGGGGTGTTCAAATTAGATGCAATTTTAATTGAGGCAATAGTACACTAAAAATTGGGGGTTTTTACGAATGCATTAGATTATCTTAAATGTAGTGCCACACCGAGGAATCAGGACCTATTTTTCCTGCAGTTTTTAAAGGGTGAACCCAAGTTTGCCTCAGAATCATGTGGGACGAATAACTGTGGCGGTCTTCCTTGTAACTACAGATGCCTCCCCTTTAAATGAGTTTATTTTAATGAGCCCCGTTTCCTTTGTATAACTTTTGAAGTTTACCTTTAAATGTTTACGTTTATCGTCCCTTTAAATGTTTACGTCCCTTTAAATGGACCCCCGTGGATGGGTTTCTCCATAAATTTCCAGGGCCCATCACTGGCAATATAATTATGAATGTAAAATTATTTATATTCGGAGTTTACCTGGAGAGTTTCGGGGGCAACGCCCCCCCGGCCCCGGGCGGCCCGGCCTCATGGTGAATCAGAGCCTGATTACCCAGGCTGTTACTGTGGCCGCACGCGGCCGCGTAAGAACCCAGGGGGTGGTCAGGCACTGACTTTAGGTGCCCTTCCCTACCGATCTGCCCCAATTTTTATTATTGTAACTTTACTTTTGTTTAGGGTACTATTACAATATCAATGCTTTGGGGTTTTTTTTGCTATAACATTCAACCTTCTGACTACGGGCACTGGTATGCCTGGGGGCACCCCCCCCCCCCCCCTTTTCCTTCTCTCTCTCTCTCTCTCTCTCTCTCTCTCTCTCTCTCTCTCTCTCTCTCTCTCTCTCTCTCTTTCTCTCACTCCAGTGAAGACGTCCTTTGGGATCGTATTTGCTTGGGCATTCTCTTTTCCAACTTTGCAAGCTCCTGATGATGTGCAGATTGCAACACGAAAAGCCTAGAGCTATCATTCTACCCCCGTGGTTTTTTTGCATCCTGTTTATCTTGGCTTGCGATATTTCCATAATATAATATATATATATATATATATATATATATATATATATATATATATTTTTATATATATATA
>WNWK01032278.1:0-22019 GCA_009830355.1 Cherax destructor
TGAGCAGACTTTCTCTATTATGAAAGTTAACAAGTCAAAAAACAAATAACTTCTCTCAGACTCAAATCTTGAGTCAGTGTTAAGGATCAGCATAAGCAACTTGACACCTAATTTTAACAAACTGGTAAATGACTGAAGTCAGATTCATCATTCTCATTGACATTGTTCTGGTACTCAATGAGTTACTTTGTTTCTCAAATAAATGTGTTTTATGTAAAGTTTCTACTTTAAAAATTTAATTGCTTTTTTTCTTTAAAATCTTTCATTTTGGTTATTTTAAATATTAATTATTTCACTTAATATACTATGCGGCCCTTTACATTTGTGAGTTTCTGAATGTGGTCCTGCACTGTGAAGTTTGCCCACCCCGGCTCTACCTAGATTGAAACATGCCATGAGGCTCTACCAAGATTGAAACATGCCATGAGGCTCTACCTAGATTGAAACATGCCATGAGGCTCTACCTAGATTGAAACATGCCATGAGGCTCTACCTAGATTGAAACATGCCATGAGGCTCTACATAGATTGAAACATGCCATGAGGCTCTACATAGATTGAAACATGCCATGAGGCTCTACATAGATTGAAACATGCCATGAGGCTCTACATAGATTGAAACATGCCATGAGGCTTTACATAGATTGAAACATGCCATGAGGCTCTACATAGATTGAAACATGCCATGAGGCTCTACATAGATTGAAACATGCCATGAGGCTCTACATAGATTGAAACATGCCATGAGGCTCTACATAGATTGAAACATGCCATGAGGCTCTACATAGATTGAAACATGTCATGAGGCTCTACATAGATTGAAACATGTCATGAGGCTCTACATAGATTGGCGCGATCCATGTCTCAGCCCCCCCTTAATTCTTTCAATAATAACTCTACCATATACTTTACCAGGTATACTCAACAGACTTATTTCCCTATAATTTTTACACTCTCTTTTGTCCCCCTTGCCTTTATACAAAGGAACTATGCATGCTTATCATAATCTACACATGGAAGATTCTGGAGGGACTGGTCCCTAATATGCACACAGAAATCACGCCATACGAAAGCAATAGACTTGGCAGACGGTGCAACGTACCCCAGTGAAGAGTAAGGGCGCCACTGGTACACTAAGAGGAAACACAATAAGTGTCCGGGGCCCATGACTGATCAACAGTCTCCCACCAGCCATAAGGGGCATTACCAGTAGACCCCTGGTTGTCTTCAAGAGGGAGCTGGACAGATACCTAAAGTCAGTGCCAGATCAGCCGGGCTGTGGTTCGTACGTTGGACTATGTGCAGCCAGCAGTTACAGCCTCGTTGATCAGACCCTGATCCACCGGGAGGCCTGGTCATAGACCTGTCCGCGGGGACGTCGATCCCCGGAATGCCCTCCAGGTAGACTCCAGGTAGATACTCTCTGCCAATCCCTAGGTACCTTACCCTCTTCCATACATTTATTAAATAAAAACACTAACCACTCTAAAACTATATCTTCACCTATCTTTAACATTTCTATCTTTATCCCATCAATCCCAGCTGCTTTACCCCCTTTCATTCTACTCACTGTCTCACGAACTTCCCCACAAATGTTGCAAATGTATGAAATAGGAGGTAGGTTATTGAAAGCGGTGAAAAGTTTTTACGAGGATAGTGAGGCTCAGGTTAGAGTATGTAGGCGAGAGTGAGATTATTTCTCAGTAAAAGTAGGCCTTAGACAGGGATGTGTGATGCCACCATGGCTGTTCAATATATTAATAGATGGAGTTGTAAGAGAAGTGAATGCTCGGGTGTTGGCAAGAGGTGTGGTGTTAAAAGATAAAGAATCTAACACAAAGTGGGAGTTGTCACAGTTGCTCTTTGCTGATGACACTGTGATTTTGAGGGATTCTGAAGAGAAGTTGCAGAGGTTGGTGGATGAGTTTGGTAGGGTATGTAAAAGAAGGAAATTAAAAGTGAATATAGGAAAGAGTAAGGTGATGAGGATATCAAAAATATTAGATAACAGAATATTGGATATCAGAATAGAGGGAGAGAGTATAAAGGAGGTGAATTTGTTCAGATATTTGGGAGTGGATGTGTCAGCAGATGGGTCTATGAAGAATGAGGTGAATCATAGAATTAACGAGGGGAAAAAGGTGAGTGGTGCACTGAGGAGCTTGTGGAGACAGAGAACTTTATCCATGAAAGCAAAGAGGGGAATGTATGAGAGTATAGTTATACCAACACTCTTGTATGGGTGTGAGACATGGGTTGTGAATGTTGCAACAATGAGAAGGCTGGAGGCAGTGGAGATGTCATGTCCGAGGTCAATGTGTGGTGTGAATATAATGCAGAGAATCCGTAGTTTGTAGATTAGGAGGAGGTGTGGGATTACCAAAACTATTATCCAGAGGGCTGAGGAGGGGTTATTGAGATGGTTTGGACATGTAGAGAGGAAAGATCAAAATGGAATGACTTCGAGAATGTATAAATCTGTAGTGGAAGGAAGGCGGGGTAGGGGTCGGCCTAGAAAAGGTTGGAGGGAGGGGGTAAAGGAGTTTTTTTTGGGCGAGGGGCTTGGATTTCCAGCAAGTGTGCGTGAGCGTGTTAGATAGGACTTGACGTGCTGTTGGAGTGTGAGCAAGGTATTTATGAAGGGATTCAGGGAAGGCCGGACTTGAGTCCTGGAGATGGGAAGTACAGTGCCGGCACTCTGAAGGAGGGGTGTTAATGTTGCAGTTTTATAACTGTAGTGTAAAGCACCCTTCTGGCAAGACAGTGATGGAGTGAATGATGATGAAAGCTTTTCTTTTTCAAGCCACCCTGCCTTGGTGGGAATCGGCCGATGTGTTAATAAAAAAAAAATATTATTATTATCATCATTATTATTTTTATTATTATTATTATTAATCGTAGGAAGATGAGGGATAGCTCTGGATCCTCGGATCAGGATCTTTACTATCGTCAAGGAATACTGCCTTGTAAGACAGTACATATCATCACAAATAGTGAAAAGAAGACAACCGTTCTATAACCCTTATGTAGGTGAAGGAATCTTGATCCAGGGTGTTAGAGATCCTCTTCCTTGCATCAAACCTGATAACCTCCCATTTTCCTTGCGCTGCTTCAACGAGCTTCTCCATGAATATTTTAACGAACCTTCATTATGGAGGTTCACAATCAATCAAACCTTCATTATAACTAAATGTTCACTTATCACAGCATTTATTTAGACCAATGCTTATAGTATAATACATTATATATATATATATATATTATATATATATATATATATATTATTATATATATATATATATAAATAGTGCCGATTAGGATAAATACTTATTATTGGCTAGAATACAACGCCTATTGCATATAAACAAATGTGAAAATTTGGTATAACAACCTTCTACAGTTACTTATTAGAGTAAAATTTGATCAATATTAGTTTCTTGCATCAAAACTATAACTTTTCTTCTTAACATATGAATACTTTATAACGAATTCTGTAAAATTAATCAATCTATTATAATAAATATTATTATAAATTTTTTATTTTTTTTTTATTATATATATATATATATATATATATATATATATATATATATATATATATTTATATGTCGTGCCGATTAGGTAAAACTTGCGATTTTGGCTTAAATAGCAACGCTCACCTTGCCATATAAGACAAGTGAAAATTTGTGTATGCAATAATTTGCCAAAATCATTCTGAACATAACGAAAAAATATATTTCATTGTGTTTGTTTATTATTAAATTAATGTTAACGTATCTAAAATATATTTAGTTGGGTTAGGCTAAATTAAATTGCGCTTGTTGTAATAAGGTTAGGTAGGTTTTCAAAGTTTCTCTTGGTACAAAATTATAAATTCTTACATTAACATAAATGAAAAAATATATCTTTAAACGTATAAGAGAAAATTTTAGAAAGGACTTAATTTTAGATGAGTTCTTGCTAATTGACCAGTTTTACCTAATTGGCACGACATATATATATATATATATATATATATATATATATATATATATATTATATATATATAATATATATATATATATATATACATATATATACATATATATATATATATATACATATATACATATATATATGGCAAGAGGTGTTGGGCTAAAAGATAAAGAAGCAAATACAAAGTGGGAGTTGTCACAGTTGCTTTTTGCTGATGACACTGTGCTTTGGGAGATTCTGAAGAGAAGTTGCAGAGGTTGGTGGATGAATTTGGTAGGGTGTGTAAAAGAAGAAAATTGAAAGTGAATATAGGAAAGAGTAAGGTGATGAGGATAACAAAAAGAATAGGTGACGAAAGATTGGATATCAGATTGGAGGGAGAGAGTATGGAGGAGGTGAATGTATTCAGATATTTGGGAGTGGACATGTCAGCAGATGGGTCTATGAAGGATGAGGTGAATCATAGAATTGATGAGGGGAAAAGGGTGAGTGGAGCACTTCGGAGTCTGTGGAGACAAAGAACCTTGTCCATGGAAGTAAAGAGGGAATGTATGAGAGTATAGTTATACCAACGCTCTTATATGGGTGTGAAGCATGGGTGATGAATGTTGCAACGAGGAGAAGGCTGGAGGCAGTGGAGATGTCATGTCTGAGGTCAATGTGTTATGTGAATATAATGCAGAGAATTCGGAGTTTGGAAATTAGGAGGAGGTGCGGGATTACCAAAACGATTGTCCAGAGAGCTGAGGAGGGGTTGTTGAGGTGGTTTGGACATGTAGAGAGAATGGAACGAGACAGAGTGACTTCGAGAGTGTATATATATATATATATATATATATATGCAAAAAGATCACAGTAAACAGGTGATATCATTATATATATATATATATATATATATATATATATATATATATATATATATATATATATATATATATATATATTATTGTAACCACGAACGAGTGGTATTGATCAATAACAACACTGGGACTAGCCATGGATTCGAACCCATACTGCTTTGGACCGACTCATGGTGAGCGAAAACACATGACAATTTAACCCACAGGACCATACAATCTTACAAGAATGACGCAACCAGCCAAGCTAGGTGTTTTACCGTAATCCGAGAACATACGGTAGTGTGGGTGCCTCTGAGTTAATTTCATTCTCGTCCCTGTGTTTTCGCTCACCATGAGGCAGGCCAAAGCAGCATGGGTTCGAATCCTTAGCTAGTCGCAGTATTGTTATTGATATATATATATATATATATATATATATATATATATATATATATATATATATATATATATATATATATATATATATATATATATATATATATATTATATTTTCTCTAAGTAAGCGATAAATATTTTGAATTATTCAATAACTTCCTGTGAAAAATGAAGAAACAACACTAGGACAGATAACTGAACAACAGTGTATGTATTGTGAAAGTTTACATTAGGTTTAAAGCCTACTGACTATACAAAGAGTCAAGACTGCGTGTCATCTGTTCACCACCAGACAAGAATGCTTTATTCAATGACAGAGGAATTATAATTAACTCTCGGTGCATATACACTAAGAAAACTGAGAAATATACACCTCAGTGAATGGTTTAAAAAGACACGTGAGCAAACACTAGGGCATATTTATTAGAAAACGTTTCGGTCCTGGAACCTTGATCACTTCTAATACAATCAGATTAAAAATGATAAAGGTCCCCGACCGAAATGTTTTCTAATATGTCCTAGTGTTCGCTCACGTGTTCTTTTAAATCAATTTGTGGGTAAAAGTTACCAAGGGTTACACCAGACTGGTGTATATATTCAGTGCGCAGACATCAGCCCTTATACCTCACAAACCAACCAGCGCAAGTAACTGAACTCTCAACTTGTCTTCTGATTTTTGACTGAGTTGTTCGGTGGAGCTGTCCTCCTCTTCTTTGAATCGATCCTGACTTCCTCTCATATCTCATGCGCTGTATGACTCCTACGGTTTTAGAGCTTCCCCATAAATATAATAACAAGATCAGTTTCAATCGCTACGCGATTCTAGAAACGTTGCCCCCACATCCTATAATTTCATGCCCCATCCTCTTAATAACAGGCACGATGTCACTGTTGCTAAGACAGTCAAACTGTTTACTGGCCCATAAATAATGATTATATCTGACTGTGCTTCCTAGTACGCTCGGTGGGTTCCTGTTTTAGGTTCGTACTTCAAAACTTATATCTCTCTTCTGTTACAAATCAATTTTAATTGTTAACCGATAATTTAACCCATCGAAACTTACCCAAAGTTGAATAACCAATACTGAGAAATTTCCTGAAAACCGAATGAGAGACTTCGATATAAAATTTGGTAGGACACCTTACAATGACAGAACTATCCGACGAGTAGTTCCTGAGATTCCTCCCAGACAGCTGAAATGTTATGATGACAGGATGAGGAAGTAGAATGGCAGGTGAAGAGTGCCATCTAAGAGGATGGCAAGTAGGTGGCAAGCATCACATGGAAATTTTCAATGGCGGCCAAAAAAAAAAACCAGACTAACATCATTGGCATATGCAGAACTGGCAGTTAAAAGAATAACCTTCAAGAATCCAAACAAAGAGATATTCAAATAAGTAAACTCAGTATATATAAGATCTGTAGTGGAGTATGTAGCGCTGACATAGAATAAGTCACATCAGAAATACAAGAATTGGAATACTTAGATAAAGATCATTTAAATATTGATAGAGTATTTGCAGTGGGGCGAGGGAGCACAACTGGAAACTAAATTTTTAAAGGAGATAATGGGATATAAAGAATTCCTTCAGTGAAAGGATGCTAAACGAACATAATTCATTAGGAAGGGATGAAGTGAAGGTGAACATAATCCACGGACTCAAAAGTAGGCCCAGTTAATCGAAATTCACAAGTATGACATAATGAAGGAGGAGGAGATCAGAGGAGGTGGAATATGGCACTTCAAGTTAGGAATATATGGAGTTCTCAAGAACAGAGGCGTGTGCGCAACAGTTGGACAAGAATTTACATAGCAAGTTCACTCCAGCCTGGGAACCTACTAATGGAAACAGTGATTTAGAACAAAAACATAACTGCTTATCAAAGGGAGAATTTAGCCACAATCAAACAAAATGGTGGAAACTACACATTAACCGCTCAGCTGATACAGATGGTGGCTAGGATTCTCCAGTACCAGCATGTGAAGGTCACGACTAGAGTGAGAGAAGGAGGCGAATCAAAAACAGTTGATTTTGTTTTACCACAAACCTGTCAAACAGGAAATAAATCAAGGGAAGCTTCTGAATGGTGGAAATATATCTGAGGAGGAGTACAGGAAGGGGTGGGTAGTAAAATCAGACAGAACAGATTACACAAAAATAAAAGTCTGTTTGAATTCAGTAAGTGGGAAAGGTAATGGAAGGAAAGACAATGAATGGAATGACTGTCAAATTCTGAAACACCGGGAATTGGATAGAAATTAAAGCCATAAAAGATAAGAGGCAAAACGCAGAGAAGTAGATGATAATTTATGCAAAGATGTAGAACAGAAAAATTCTACAAACACCAGAGCATAAATAGCTGCATAATGCAAGGGACGACAGAGCAGGGAAGTGAGAAGATAAGCCAAAATGAACACTCAAACGTGAGAAGAGAAGAGGCGAAATAATTTGAAAGCGACAATAGTGTCAAAAATCAAATTAATAACGACACTGCTTCATAGACAAAAAAGGAAGAATACTAACATAAAGATCAAGTAGTATGGTTGAATGAGGTTGAGGAAGAAAATGAAAACGACTAGAACAGTGGTTCTTAACATGGGTTCGGTGAGTCAATCTCAGGGGTTCGGCGGAGGTCACACACACACGACACACACACACACACACACACACACACACACACACACACACACACACACACAAGCGATGATTTCGCAGTCTCTCGACGGATACTTCCCCACCAGAGTCATATCCAGCATGGGTGAGACACCCGTTCACGTTCAGTGTTGCGACATCAGATGTCAATGATGAATACCTCGACGAAATCATTGAACTTCAGCAGGGTCAGGTTCAACACCAACTTCAGAACAACAACGCTCTCAACGTTTTGGTGACACCAAATCGTAGAGTAGCCTCTTATTGCTAAGAAAGCCCTTGAGATACTCACGCCGTTTGTTACAACGTATCTGTGCCAGCAATCCTTTTCCAGGATGGTAGACATCAACACGAAGAAAAGGAACAAACTTTGTTGCGAAAATGATATGAGAGTGGCACTTGCCAAGGTGAGAGTGGCACTTGCCAAGGTGAGAGTGGCACTTGCCAAGGTGAGAGTGGCACTTGCCAAGGTAAGGGTGGCACTTGTAAAGGTGAGGGTGGCACTTGCCAAGGTGAGAGTGGCACTTGCCAAGGTGAGAGTGGCACTTGCCAAGGTGAGAGTGGCACTTGCCAAGGTAAGGGTGGCACTTGTAAAGGTGAGGGTGGCACTTGCCAAGGTGAGAGTGGCACTTGCCAAGGTGAGAGTGGCACTTGCCAAGGTGAGAGTGGCACTTGCTAAGGTAAAGGTGGCACTTGCCAAGGTGAGGGTGGCACTTGCCAAGGTGAGAGTGGCACTTGCCAAGGTGAAGCCGCGCATTTCTGAACTTGTCTCTGAATCGCAACAGCAAAAGTCTCATTGATTTACGGTTTTGACTGAAATCATATTTTAAAGAAATCATATTTCATTTTTCCAATTACGAAGGTTCGGTGACTGCACGGATGAAACTTGCGGGGTTCAGTACCTCCAACGAGGTTAAGAACCACTGGACTAAAAGAACTAAACAGACGTTTCACAGAGGTATGTTCTGTGGAATCAGTTATACCAGGTGAGAGAAGAGATACGCGAGATCAACTAGGACTGGACAACGTTCACACAATATGGAAAAAAGTAAAGAAACAGATAAGTAAATTAAACACAGAAATCAGTACCATTTAAACGAGGATTTAGGTAATGTGTAATATTCCTCTATAGGGATTACTTTATTTTTTACGGAGTTATCTCCTCTGGCACTGTGGACCTCCTCGTCCTCCTCAAACACCGGACACGCGGCAGGTAATGAGGCCGTCTCTGATTATTATTGACTTAACAAACTACCTGGCCCTATGTGCAAATCGTGGCTCTAAAGTTCCCGAAAGAGAAAGAGTTGCATCCCCTCCCCCCCTTCCCTAGCTCTATGTCTGGGGTAAATACCATTAGATCAAACTTTTGTTATGAAAGTAGAAGAGAGAGAGAGAGAGAGAGAGAGAGAGAGAGAGAGAGAGAGGTGCTGGGTGGCTAGAGGGGGGGTTGGTGGACAATAGTCACTACAGCATAAGCTCTAGTGACTCACATATTCCCAGTTATTCTCAGTATAATAAGTTGGAAGCGTTAAACTCGTACGAGTCACATAGCACCTAGAGAGTGGGAGATAATTAGGACTGATTCAAGGGAGGTGAGGCTTCAATTCTTGGATGAAGAGCCATTCATTCTCCAGCATCAACAAACACTCCTTAAAGATAAGAGTCACCAATGATTTTCTTTTTTTAATTTTAGCCCATATTGCTGAGTCACTGTCTCTTATATAATTGAAGAGTTTCTTCACTTGCTGCTAGAACATGCTAGTGAGGCTCACTAGTTATGACAAGTTATATTAGTTTTTTTTAAGGTTTCAAGCTTATCGACTGCACAAGGTTCATTACGATTGCAAATTACCTGTACACCACTGGACAAAAATACTTCAATCTCAAAAATATGATTTAAGTAAACTTTCAATGTTTATACAGAGATACACACCCCACGATGTTTATACTCTGCTCCTCTTAGTATAAATATACACTGAGAGGGAAATACATCCCCCAGAGAGTGTTCATGATGAAAAGTCTTTTTTTTTTAAATGTATCTAAGAAATTACCAGTAATAACAGAATAAAAAAAAAGAGTTTTGCTTTGAAATTTAAATTTTAAGTACATTTTGTATGAAACATTTGAAAAAAGTGAGTCATGTACATATATAAAGGAAGGCAGTTTTCATGCTTCCTGGCAGCGAATGAATCAACGACAACATCAAAATTTGTAACATACTCAGTTCTTTAAAACATTATATGTATCAGTATTTTTTTCTTGACACATACTGATTCTAAGATGATTCTTTATCAAATAACCGAGTTGTCAGCTAAAGCAGCAGTCACAGACAGGGAAGAACCTACAAGTAAAGCAACAGTCACGAACACGGAAGAACCTACAAGTAAAGCAACAGTCACGGACACAAAAGAACCTACAAGTAAAGCAACAGTCACGAACACGGAAGAACCTTTACAAGTAAAGCAACAGTTTTAAGGACACAAAGAACCTTTTCAAGTAAAGCAACAGTCACAGACAGGAAGAACCTACAAGTAAAGCAACAGTCACGAACACGGAAGAACCTACAAGTAAAGCAACAGTCACGGACACAAAAGAACCTACAAGTAAAGCAACAGTCACGGACAAGGAAGAACCTACAAGTAAAGCAACAGTCACGGACACAGAAGAACCTACAAGTAAAGCAACAGTCACGGACACAGAAGAACCTACAAGTAAAGCAACAGTCACGGACAAGGAAGAACCTACAAGTAAAGCAACAGTCACGGACAAAAAGAACCTACAAGTAAAGCAACAGTCACGGACAAGGAAGAACCTACAAGTAAAGCAACAGTCACGGACAAGGAAGAACCTACAAGTAAAGCAACAGTCACGGACAAGGAAGAACCTACAAGTAAAGCAACAGTCACGGACAAGGAAGAACCTACAAGTAAAGCAACAGTCACGGACATGGAAGAACCTACAAGTAAAGCAACAGTCACGGACACGGAAGAACCTACAAGTAAAGCAACAGTCACGGACAAGGAAGAACCTACAAGTAAAGCAACAGTCACGGACAAGGAAGAACCTACAAGTAAAGCAACAGTCATGGAAACTGATAAATGTGCAGTAGACCATCGTTTAACACGGTTTGTCATGCACGTTTTGGTTATAGCACGATTGAAAAATTGCTGCATATTTTTGTTTAACACTTAGAAAAATTAGTTTAACACGGTTGCGGGAGGGGAGAATTTTTTTACCCTCCCAGCCTTCAGTTGGGTTCATACGCGTGTAGGACGACGATACTTGGGAAGCTCGCTGAGATTATTTTCATACATATTTTCTTATTTTCTTTGCCATTTGTTAAATCTGCCAAGCAATCATGGCACCCAGTAAGCATACAAGTGTTCCAGCAAGTGACAAGAAAAGGTTTAAGCGTTCAAGTTTAGGAATTAAGAAGAAAATCGAGATATTAGATAAGCTTAAGAGTGGCTCACATGTGGTGGATATAGTGAGGGTCTATGGCCTTAATGAAGCGTCAGGTCGTATAATTAAAAAGAACGAGGCGAATATACGAGCTTGTGTAATGAATAACCCAAGATGTCACCTCATGAAAAGAATGACGCACAGATCACAACAAGTAACTTAAACTGAAAACTTGTTGCTTGATGGATCAAACAAAAGACAAAGAAAGATGCACCACTTAATTTCCTCTTAATTAGGGAAAAGGTCTTACAGTTGTTTAAAGCAGTGTGTGATAAGGAAGGAAGGCCTGAAAAAGAGTGTGTTTAGCACAGGCTGGTACCACAACTTTAAGTTGCATAATAAGTTACATAATATTAAGTTGTCTGGTGAAAGTGCTTCAGCTGATCATACAGCAGCAAGTAATTTCCCTGCTGAATTGCAGGAAAATTTTTCTGAGGATGGCTATGAGCCACATCAAGTGTTTAATGCTGACGAGACAAGTGTTTTATGGAAAAAAATGCCAACACGAACTTATATCAGTCAGCAAGAGAAATGTGTACCGGTCTTCAAGGCAGCAAAGGATCGCTTCACCTTGCTCCTTTGCGGTAATGCGTCAGGTGATTTTTAAGTGTAAACTCATGGTTATTTACCGATCTAAGAATCCTCGTGCTTTGAAAGGTGTAGATAAAAAGACCTTACCAATAATTTGGAGGTCAAACCAGTCAGCAGTGGATGACAGGAAATATTTATTGACTTGTTTAAGCATCACTTTATTCCTGAAGTCAAGTTTTACCTGCACAGCAAGAACCTTGAATTCATGGCTCTCTTCATTCTTGATAATTCCTGTACTCATCCACAAGCTTTGCTGGATGTGACCCCACATGTAAAAGTTGTATTTTTACCTCCAAATACAACATCTCTAACACAACCACTGGATCGGGGAGTTATTAAGTCATTCAAGTGTAACTACACAAAAAAAAGTTATGAAAAAACTAGTTGCATCAATAGACTCTGACTCCAACCTGGCAGTACCAAGCTTCTGGAATAAATTTAACATTGCAGATGCCATCAGCTATGCTAGAAGTGCATGGAATGAAGTGCCCCAATCAACATTAAATGCAGGCTGGAGAAAGTTATGGCCTTCTGTAGTTAATTCTTTTACTAGTTTTCCCTTGCTTGAGAGTCAGGTTCAGGAAATTGTTCAGCTGGCAAGGAGATTACCAGGTGATGGTTTTGAAGATATGAATGAAGATGTGAATGAGCTCTTAGAAGATGATGATGATGATGATGATGATGAAGACAGGAGTCCAGAGGAAATGTTAGCAGAGCTCGATGAACATATACAAGGGAGCCACGTAACAGAAGATGAAGAAGAACCTGAAGAAAAACAGTTAACATTTCAGCAGTTACGTGAGCAGTTCCATGTTGCTGCTAAACTAGCAGACTTTTCACTGAAGAGGACACTGACAAATCTAGAAGCAGTGCTTTGAAACGGGGTCTAGAGCAGCTGATGATGCCTTACCGTCAGCTGTATAATGTACTGCAGGGTAAAAGAGCCCAGAGATTCATTACAGAATTTATGCACACTCCAATACAACCATCGACTTCAGTACCAGAACCTCTACCATCCACTTCTGCCGACAACCAACAACCATCCGTCTCAGCCCAGTAGGGCCACACCATCCATATCCACTTTCTTCACAATCATCCACAAACACCATTACCCACAATTTAAGGTAAGAAATACTATTATTTCTATTGCATTTGTAGTCTTAAGCAGTAATATATCACGACAATGCACTACAAATACATATTCACTTTTGTTTTGTAAGATCTGGTGGTCTAAACAAAAGTTGTTTGGCTTTTTGGGGGCTCTTAGGAACGTAACCCTATTTTCCCCAAAAGTTCTTAAGTTTGTCTAACACAGTTTTGACTAACACGGCATGTTAAGGAACGTAACTACCGTGTTAAACGACGGTCTACTCTAATATATACTAGAAATCAGCAGTGTTACCAATATTCAAACAATGTAACAGACAAGTGTACAGGAAGCATCTTAACAACATTACTGTAGACTTATCACAGGTCAACATAACAGAATACAAAATGTAAGGCCATGCCTAACAAACTTCGTAAATACATATGATAAGTTAACTTATTTGAAATAGGAAAAAATAGGATGAGTGTATCACATATTAACGAACTTTAAAAAAGCGTCTGCAATGGTAAACTGGAGAAGCAAGCTGTGATAAATGTTAAGTTATTATCATTATTAAGGAGATGTTTGTACAGTATAAAACATTTACTATAAGGGGTGAAGCATCAAGATAGAAGAGTATAACTAGCGGCGCTCCACAAGGATTAGTAACAAGTTCCAGCCTCTTCCAGGTGTATTAAAATGCCCCAGCGTAGCATGCAACAGACTGTTCTCCTTTCGTGGAAGATACAGTGCGCAAGATTTCATCCTTAATTTAATTATAAGTATTGAATTATGGTCCGGGATATTTCTTCAAGTAATCGGTGTTACCTCTCTTACCTAGATGGCGCGTTGTTCAGGAGCAGCTGTTTGCAGCATCACAGGAACGTCAAGACAAAGATAAAATCACTAAACTGCTTGTTTCATGAGAGTCAGGGGTGTATATAATGCTTACCTCCCCACATTCAATACCCCGGACATACAGTCAATGTGCACAAATAACCCGCACGTAGGAGAAACTTATGACGATGTTTCGGTCCGACTTGGACTATTAACTAGTCAGTCGGACCGAAACGTCGTTATAAGTTTCTCGTATGTAGGGTTATGTGTGTATTGTGCCATTCACGGTATTGTGCTTTTTTTCGTTTTTTCTATACAGTAAATGTACCTGCAAACGTACACACACACACACACACACATATATATATATATATATATATTCATTATATAATATATTAATATAATAATATATGCTAAAATTAAGTTCTATCAAAATTTTCTCAAACTGTTTGAAGAGACTAATCTCATTATGTTAATGTAAGAATTTATAATTTGTACCAAGAATACCTTTGATACCTCCTAACTTATTACAACAAGCAGCAATTGTAATTTAGCTCTCACACAACTAAATATTTTTAGATAGTTAACATTAATTTAATAATCGAGAGACAACACGAATTAATCATGAGTTTGTTCGTTATGTTCAGAATGATTTTGCTGCTGAAATTATTGCATACACAGAATTTCTCCTTTGCTCTCTATATGGCAAGTGAGCTTGCTATTTAAGGCTCAAACATCGTCAAGTTATCTCCAATATCGTGACGATATATATATATATATATATATATATATATATATATATATATATATATATATATATATATATATATATATATATATATACATCTATGTATACATCTATATATACATCTATATATACATCTATATATATATATAGAACCTCCGTATTGCAGTGGCTCTGCGCCTTGCTGCCCCAATTCACACGGAATATTCGTGTATTTGAGGCGATGCGCAAGCCGACCAATATGGTCTACATGGTCTTAACTGTTCCAATACCAAGGGTTGGCATGCAAGACACAATGAAGTCAACGACATCATAAAGAGAAGCCTTGCTACAGCTGGATGCCCAGCCGAGAGAGATCCCCGATTACTTGCAGCCAACAATACCCACAACCCAGCAAACCGCCCCGACGGGATCACCATCTATCCTTGGAAGAATGGCAAGCTCTTAGCATGGGACTATACCTGTGTGTCGACACTGGCTGACACCTATATCCATCACAGTGTCGGGCGACAGGGAGGAGCAGCTGACCACAGGGAGAAGTACAAGTTCGGCAAGTACAGGGACATAAGCCAACAGTATCAATTTGTCCCAGTGAGATCAGAGACCTTGGGATCATGGGGAAAAAATGCCATACGTTTTCTCAAAGAATTGGGTTCCAGACTAATCGACACCACCAGGGACCCAAGGGCAGCCACTTTCTTGCCCCAGCGCCTCAGCATGGCCATCCAGAGGGGAAATGCATGCTGCATACTGGGCTTGTGTCCGGCTTCGGAGGAGCTGGAGGAGATTCATAACCTTTGATATATTGTAACAATGTATTCATGTTTGAGTTTCCTGTCAATGTATTCTGAGGTACTTTTATTTTATTTTCGGAGAATGAGGGTCCCCAGTAAAGTTCTAGAGGTGGTTCCTCCTATATATATATATATATATATATATATATATATATGTCGTGCCGATTAGGTAAAACTGGTCAATTAGCAAGAACTCATCTACAATTAAGTCCTTTCTAAAATTTTCTCTTATACGTTTAAAGATATATTTTTTTCATTTATGTTAATGTAAGAATTTATAATTTTGTACCAAGAGAAACTTTGAAAATCTACCTAACCTTATTACAACAAGCGCAATTTAATTTATCCTAACCCAACTAAATATATTTTGGATACGTTAACATTAATTTAATAATAAACTAACACAATGAAATATATTTTTTTCGTTATGTTCAGAATGATTTTTGCGAAATTATTGCATACACAAATTTTCGCTTGTCTTATATGGCAAGAAGAGCGTTGCTATTTAAGCCAAAATCGCAAGTTTTACCTAATCGGCACGACATTATATATATATATATATATATATATATATATATATATATATATATATATATATATATATATATATATATATATATGTCGTGCCGATTAGGTAAAACTGGTCAATTAGCAAGAACTCATCTAAAATTAAGTCCTTTCTAAAATTTTCTCTTATACGTTTAAAGATATATTTTTTCATTTATGTTAATGTAAGAATTTATAATTTTGTACCAAGAGAAACTTTGAAAACCTATCTAACCTTATTACAACAAGTGCAATTTAATTTAGCCTTACCCAACTAAATATATTTTAGATACGTTAACATTAATTTAATAATAAACAAACACAATGAAATATATTTTTTCGTTATGTTCAGAATGATTTTGGCGAAATTATTGCATACACAAATTTTCACTTGTCTTATATGGCAAGATGAGCGTTGCTATTTAAGCCAAAGTCGCAAGTTTTACCTAATCGGCACGACATATATATATATATATATATATATATATATATATATATATATATATATATATATATATATATATATATATATATATATATATATATATATATAAAAGATCACAGTAACTGGTGATATCAAAATATGCAAGACAACCACTATGAAAAATAGAAGAATTCCAAGCGCTTTCGTGACTACTTTCGTGAGTAGTCATGAAAGCGCTTGGAATTCTTCTATTTTTTCATAGTGGTTGTCTTGCATATTTTGATATCACCAGTTTACTGTGATCTTTTTGCATATATATATATATATATATAAAGTTTGTAAAAAAAAAAAAAAAGATGGGGTGGTAGGGGAAGTGGAATATTCAAATGGCTTCAGAAAGAAATCTAAATATTCTTCCTTGAAGTCTTTTTATCCACTTCTCCGAGGCAATGGGTCCCACAATTGACACCAGAGGTGGACCCCATCCTATATATATATATATTTTTTTTTTTTTTTTTTTTTTTTTTTCAACAAGTCGGCCGTCTCCCACCGAGGCAGGGTGACCCAAAAAGAAAGAAAGTTCCCAAAAAGAAAATACTTTCATCATCATTCAACACTTTCACCACACTCATACATAATCACTGTCTTTGCAGAGGAGCTCAGATACGACAGCTGAGAAAAGATATATATTTTTTTATTTATTAACACATCGGCCGATTCCCACCAAGGCAGGGTGGCCCGAAAAAGAAAACTTTCATCATCATTCACTCCATCACTGTCTTGCCAGAAGGGTGCTTTACACTACAGTTATAAAACTGCAACATTTACACCCCTCCTTCAGAGTGCCGGCACTGTACTTCCCATCTCCAGAACTCAAGTCCGGCCTGCCGGTTTCCCTGAATCCCTTCATAAATGTTACTTTGCTCACACTCCAACAGCACGTCAAGTATTAAAACCATATGCCTCCATTCACTCCTATCAAATACGCTCACACATGCTTGCTGGAAATCCAAGCCCTCGCACACAAAACTTCCTTTACCCCTCCCTCCAACCTTTCCTAGGCCGACCCCTACCCCGCCTTCCCCCCACTACAGATTTATACACTCTCGAAGTCACTCTGTCTCGTTCCATTTCTCTACATGTCCAAACCACCTCAACAACCCTCCTCAGCTCTCTGGACAATCGTTTTGGTAATCCTGCACCTCCTCCCTAATTTCCAAACTCCGAATTCTCTGCATTATATTCACACCACACATTGACCTCAGACATGACATCTCCACTGCCTCCAGCCTTCTCCCGTTGCAACATTCATCACCCATGCTTCACACCCATATAAGAGCGTTGGTATAACTATACTCTATACATTCCCCTCTTTACTTCCATGGACAAGGTTCTTTGTCTCCACAGACTCCGAAGTGCTACACTCACCCTTTTCCCCTCATCAATTCTATGATTCACCTCATCCTTCATAGACCCATCCGCCGACATGTCCACTCCCAAATATCTGAATACATTCACCTCCTCCATACTCTCTCCCTCCAATCTGATATCCAATCTTTCGTCACCTATTCTTTTTGTTATTCTCATCACCTTACTCTTTCCTATATTCACTTTCAATTTTCTTCTTTTACACACCCTACCAAATTCATCCACCAACCTCTGCAGCTTCTCTTCAGAATCTCCCAAAAGCACAGTGTCATCAGCAAAAAGCAACTGTGACAACTCCCACTTTGTATTTGCTTCTTTATCTTTAGCCCAACACCTCTTGCCAAGACCCTCGCATTCACTTCTCTTACAACCCCATCTATAAATATATTGAACAACCACGGTGACATCACAATCCTTGTCTAAGGCCCACTTTTACTGGGAAATAGTCCCCTTCCCTCCCTACACACTCTAACCTGAGCCTCACTATCCTCATAAAAACTCTTCACTGCTTTCAGTAACCTTCCTCCTATTCCATACACCTGCAACATCTGCCACATTGCCCCCTATCTACCCTATCATACGCCTTTTCCAAATCCATAAATGCCACAAAAACATCTTTACCCTTATCCAAATACTGTTCACCATATGTTTCACTGTAAACACTTGGTCTACACACCCCTACCTTTCCTAAAGCCCCTTGTTCATCTGCTATCCTGCTTTCTGTTTTACTCTTAATTCTTTCAATAATAACTCTACCATACACTTTACCAGGTACACTCAACAGACTTATTCCCCTATAATTTTTGCACTCTCTTTTGTCCCCTTTGCCTTTATACAAAGGAACAATACACGCTCTCTGCCAATCCCTAGGTACCTTACCCTCTTCCATACATTTATTAAATAATAGCACCAACCACTCCAAAATTATATCCCCACCTGCTTTTTAACATTTCTATCTTTATCCCATCAATCCCAGCTGCCTTACCCCTTTCATTCTACCCACTGCCTCACGAACTTCCCCTACACCCACAACTGGCTCTTCCACACTCCTACAAGATGTTATTCCTCCTTGCCCTACACACGAAATCACAGCTTCCCTGTCTTCATCAACATTTAACAAATCCTCAAAATATTCTCTCCATCTTCCCGATACCTCTAACTCTCCATTTAATAACTCTCCTCTCCTATTTTTAACTGTCAAATCCATTTGTTCTCTAGGCTTCCTCAACTTATTAATCTCATTCCAAAACTTTTTCTTATTTTCAACAAAATTTGCTGATAACATCTCACCCACTCTCTCATCTGCTCTCTTTTACATTGCTTCACCATCTTTTAACCTCTCTTTTTTTCTCCATATACTCTTCCCTCCTTGCATCACTTCTACTTTGTAAAAACCTCTCATATGCTAACTTTTTCTCCTTACTACTCTCTTTACATCATCATTCCACCAATCGCTCCTCTTCCCTCCCGCACCCACTCGCCTGTAACCACAAACTTCTGCTGAACACTCTAACACTACATTTTTAAATCTACCCCATACATTTTCGACCCCATTGCCTACACTCTCACTAGCCCATCTATCCTCCAATAGTTGTTTATATCTTACCCTAACTGCCTCCTCTTTTAGTTTATAAACCTTCACCTCTCTTTTACTTACTGATTCTATTTTCCTTGTATCCCATCTACCTTTACTCCCACTGTAGCTATAACTAAAAAGTGATCTGATATATCTGTAGCCCTCTATAAACATGTACATCCTGAAGTCTACTCAACAGTCTTTATCTATCAATACATAGTCCAACAAACTACTGTCATTACGCCCTACATCATATCTTGTATACTTATTTATCCTTTTTTTTTTAAAATATGTATTACCTATAACTAAACCCCTTTCTATACAAAGTTCAATCAAAGGGCTCCCATTATCATTTACACCTGGCACCCCAAACTTACCTACTACACCCTCTCTGCATGTTTCTCCCACTTTAGCATTTAGGTCCCTACCACATTAATTATATATATATATATATATATATATATATATATATATATATATATATATATATATATATATATATATATATATATATGGAATCCTTCCATAAGGACTTCAAGTATCAAGTCTCTATCCGGTTACTTCCTTCTTTGTCTTTTACTGGCACTATGACCAGCTTGAGAGTCACTGGACCCCGTCGCACAAAAAAATCTGTCCAGAGAGGTCTGTTTCTAGGGCTCTTTAAGATTTGCCTAAAATGGGAGAAGGCATTGTCATTGAACATGTTGCAGACAAGTTTGCAACAGCTTTGTTAGGTTATATTTCTCCACAAAACTATGCAACTCGCTCCACTTTGCACACATGTCTTAATCACTGAAGAAGGCGCATTCCCGCTCTCTCTTCCTCTTCCTCTGAAGCAATTTATCATGTTTTCGCCTTCTTGGAACTTTTTTGGCCCCATAGTGGCTTATTTAGCAGTCACACTCAATAAACAAGCACAAAAAGAATGGATTATTACGAGATGTTTCGTATTTAAAAATCTGATACACAAACAAACTTCTGATTAAAAATTCTCCCCAAAAATGTTGATGGTTGTCTTCAAGATTCCATTTAAAAAATGGTATAAAGTTTACTATGGTCAAACTGGGTAAAAGTGGACAAGAGTCTAATGCTCTGTTATTCATAAGGAAGGAGGAGGTGTTGATTCACCGGGAAATCTCCCGGCCCGGGTCTTTACCAGATGGGACCCGGCTCCGGCTCCTGGCGTGGGAGTAGCAGAGACCGAAGTCTCCCATGGGAGGGGTTACCCAGCGGTGGGACCAACTGGTCCCAGGCCTTAGCCATATTCGCCCACAAGCATGTAGGTAGATAGTTGCTAGGTCCCTCTGGTCTGCCACCTTCCCCGCCCCAAGGAGGATGACGGGAAGGACAGGCTTGCGAGCCGCAGATGGTAGCAAGCTCCAGCCTTGGCACCTACCCGCCCTAGAAGGGCTGGGCATGGTGAGCGACCTATTCATATGAAGGATTTTAACCAATTGATTTTCAAAAGGCCGAGAAAGTTATATCATGCAGGTTTATGGTTAAGAGAAATATAATTAAATCAAGTTTCATAAAAAATAGTTTTAATTTTAATATGAATATTGCATTAGAATTATGCAAATTAGATTCATATATAATTAATACAATTTGGAGAATTTAAGCTATATCATCAAACCCGCATCATAATGCAACGGGTGTTACGTCAGACAATGACCGTGAGGTCTCAGCCTCACAGCCTTCTGCAGCCTATTAATATGGGATACGCAAAGACAATTAAGATTATAAAATGGGGTTCACCTGTTTCCCCATGGGGAGGGAACCCTACATGATCAACACCATGGGGAGGGAACCCTACATGATCAACACCATGGGGAGGGAACCCTACATGATCAACACCATGGGAAGGGAACCCACATGATCAACACCATGGGGAGGGAACCCCTACATGATCAACACCATGGGAGGAACCCTACATGATCAACACCATGGGGAGGGAACCCTACATGATCAACACCATGGGAGGGAACCCTACATGATCAACACCATGGGAGGGAACCTACATGATCAACATCATGGGGAGGGAACCCTACAGATCAACACCATGGGGAGGGAACCCTACATGATCAACACCATGGGGAGGGAACCCTACATGATCAACATCATGGGGAGGGAACCCTACATGATCAACACCATGGGGAGGGAACCCTACATGATCAACACCATGGGGGGGAACCCACATGATCAACATCATGGGAGGGAACCCTACATGATCAACACCATGGGGAGGGAACCCTACATGATCAACACCTTCCCTGCTGAGACTTATTTCTTCACAGGAAAATTATTACTTTGCATAAAGTAATACATACGAAAACGGAAAAGTTCCACCATCTTCCGTTGCATGACGCGCGGCAACGTCTGTCAGTCATGCACGATTCTGCTTGGCTCTTGAGGAGGTCATACTAGTTGAATGCTCTGCTAATCTGATCTTGTGGATCAGCAGGCTACACAAAGCAAGTTAAATCACGGTTGACTTCCTGTAAACCTACTCTCAAAAATGTTTTAAAAATGTCCCAGTATAAAAGAATGACGTTGAGTTCTGAAATACATTCTCAAACGTCTCTTTAAGATAAGGTCCAGTCATCAAACTATCATTGAGACAGGGTGGGAGGGGCTAACCAGCACGTTGTAGTTAAATTCTATTCTT
>WNWK01032279.1:0-22018 GCA_009830355.1 Cherax destructor
GGAAATTCCGTTGGACAATGGTGTGGGGCAAAATGACAGAACCACAACAAGAATTGAGGAATGGTGCTTGTCAATAGTAACAGGTGTAGTGTCAATGGTCGTAAGAAGAGAAAGATCGCGAGCTTGGCCAGCATTCTGGACCGTGATGATGCGAGTGCCGCTCTTGAGAGCGTGAAATGAGATGTTTTGACCAACATGGCATAGCAGAGCCTTACCAATACTATGGTCTGAAAGATAGGTATTAGAAGAAGTTGGACGAAGAGTAAAAAACTTTGTCCATTGAGTAGTTTGAAACAGAGAGTTTAAGGGGAGTGCGTGACGAGCTGGTCGTTTCTGCGATGAACGAGAAGGGAGTGTCGAATCGTCATGTGTGGGTCTTGGTCGTTTGGGTGTGGGACCGGGGGTGGTCCGATGGGAGACGGGCGAGCGATTCGAAAATTGCCGCACCGTCGAGGGAGAAGCCGGAATCAAGGTCAGACGTATTGAAAGGGCCAGTCGGGTCCCTGGTACCTGAAGCAGGTGACGAACCAGCACCAGCAAGAGGTACAGGGGCATGAGAGGTGTCCAAAGAGTCATCCGTTAACAAGGCAGGGTCAGTACTGGGTGCGGTATCAGGAAGGGGCCCGGGGGTAGTGGGTTCATGGATTGGGTCAGCCATGGTTAGGTTACTTCTTTCTTTTTATTTTTAAGAAAAAAAAAGAAAGAAGAAAAGAAAATAAAAATAAAAAAAAAGAATAAAAAAGGGGGAACGTGGAGGAATAGCTCCTAGGAGGAATGAAAGGGAGCGTAAATCCCCCTCCGTGCCCAAGAGGACCTCAACACCGCAAGTGGTGCAGATGCAGCATGGAACCCGTGCCATACCCTACCCTTCATGCCAGTAAACCAGCAATCCGGGATAGCAACCTCACATCCACCGAGCCATCTCGGCGGACAAAAGAGAGGGCGGCCGGATATCCGCCACAAAGTATACCACCTTCGGCCACCACCCCCGGAATCCGAAAGGTGGCCTCCAGAGATACACCCGTCGCCCGAAAGATACCCAAGGCCACCCTCCGGGTGACCGGAGAGGGATCGGGACATCCCCAGGCGATCCAGATTCCACGGCAAACTACACCACCGCTAAGGACCTCAACGGAATGGGATGGACCACGATACCCTTCCCCCTACCTAGGAACTAGAATGCCTGGGGAGAGAAGCTCCCAGGATAAAACTGGGAAGGAAATAAGGGAGGGATGAGGAGGAGGAAAGGGAAAAGGGAGGATGGGGAAGATGGGAAAAGGGAGGGGGGATTGGGGGGTAATTAGATTTGGTCTGAGGAAGAAGACCAAGAGGTCCAATTCCTCAGACCGATAGCCTCTTTACCACGACAAGGAGCCCCCCTTAAAGAGGACTTCTTTTTTTTTTTTTTTTTTTTTACAGTTAGTAATTTATGCAGAAAAAAAGGGTTACTAGCCCCTTGCTCCCAGCATTTTAGTCGCATCTCACGATAGGCATGGCTTACAGAGGAAGGATTCTTCACCACTTCCCCATGGAATGGCATTGTATTTTTTTTTAACATGTCAGCCATCTCCAACTGAGGCAGGGTGACCCAAAAAAGAAAACACTTTCACCATCATTCATACATAATCACTGTCTTTGCAGTGGTACCCAGATTTGACAGTCTTGATGTCACTCCAAACATCCAATATCCTAAACACCACCTTTAAAGTGCAGACATTGTACTTCCCACCTTCAGGAGTCAAGTGCAGCTAACTGGTTTCCCTGAATCCCTTCACAAAATATTACCCTGCTCACACTCCAACAGCTCGTCAAGTCCCAAAAACCGTTAGTCTCCATTCATTCATATCTAACACGCTCACACATGCCTTGTATTTATTAATAAACTGTATTGTTCTTCTCTTCATTTACTAAATTTATTTCAATTCTTTTATGAGTTTGCTGTCATTTTAATATCTTTTACAGAGGATTTCTGTGTATTCCATATAGTATTCCAGTAATGTAGTTATTCAGGTAGTATTACTTCTTGCAAGTTATTTATATATTTTAACACAAATTTAGAAATTATTTCAGCAAGTATTAATCCTTGTGGAATTCTATTGATATTTAACCACAACACCATTTTTCATCTTAATGTCCACATTATTCTTTAAAACTAAATACCTTGCACTTATGATACAGTCTACCTTTTATTCTTCTATTATTTTGTATGAAATTTTCAAATTAATCTCTCAGGGAAATTTTAGCAAAAGTTTTTTTTATTTTTAAATCTAGGCACAGTGAAAGGGATGAGGGCATTATTGATGAATATTTTTATGCTGTTTTTAACCCCCAATTTTTTTTATTTAATATGGATGGGTTTATGAAGGATGAAGTTAATCATAGAATTAATGAAGGAAAAAAAGTGAGTGGTGCGTTGAGGTATCTGTAGAGACAAAAAATGTTATCCATGGAGGCAAAGAAGGGAATGTATGAAAGTATAGTGGTACCGACAATCTTATATGGGTGTGAAGCTTGGGTTGTAAATGCTGCAGCGAGGAGGCGGTTCGAGGCAGTGGAGATGTCCTGTCTAAGGGCAATGTATCGTGTAAATATTATGTGGAGAATTCAAAGTGTGGAGTTACTAAAAGTATTAGTCAGAGGACTGAAGAGGGGTTGTTGAGGTGGTTTGGTCATTTAGAGAGAATGGATCAAAGTAGAATGACTTGGAGAGCGTATAAATCTGCAGGGGAAGGAAAGTGAGGTAGGCGTCGTCCTCGAAAAGGTTGGAGGGGAGGGGTAAAGGAGGTTTTGTGGGCGAGGGGCTTGGACTTCTAGCAAGCGTGCGTGAGCGTGTTGGATAGGAGTGAATGGAGACGAATGGTTTTTGGGACCTGACAAGCTGTTGGAGTGTGAGCAGGGTAATATTTAGTGAAGGGATTCAGGGAAACAGGTTAGCTGGACTTGAGTCCTGGAAATGGGAAGTACAATGCTTGAACTTTAAAGGAGGGGTTTGGGATGTTGGCAGTTTGGAGGGACTTCTAAACTGTTGTATCTGAGCGCCTCTGCAAAGACAGTGATTAAGTATGAGTGAGGTGAAAGTGTTGAATGATAAAAGTATTTTATTTTTGGGGATTTTCTTTCTTTTTCGGTCACCCTGCCTCGGTGGGAGACAGCCGACTTGTTGAGAGAGAGAAAAAAAAAGCTGAATATTTGTAGATGCATCCCAAGAAAGTGTTAAGTGATGGCAAAAGTGTTTTCTTTCTTTCTTTGGGTCACCCTGCCTCGGTGGGGGAGGTGACGTATTAAAAAAAAAATCCCAAGGGAAACATGTTACTGTATATAGGATGGAGGTAAGCCACAAGAAATATTTGGCCATTAATTAAGTTAGAGGAAGAGGAAGGTATTGTATCAACTTATTATTCCCACATAACTCAAGAGTTCAAGCAACACACATTTGCATCCATTTCCTCCAAGGAAAAGACTTGCAGCATTCTATTTTCTGGAACTAATTAGGTAGCTACACAACTTGGCAAGCATTCAATACTCACCAATTTTTGTTTATATGTGTCGAATCTTTGCTCCTGGCTCTGTCTATTTCTAATACATCTGTGTCTTTAGTTTCCCTCCATGCCTCCTTTCTCCTCAAAATGTTTGAATTTCAAACATTTTGTCCTTAACCCTTAAACTGTCCACACGTAGATATACGTTCACTCGTGTAGCTGACCGAGTATTTTGAGAAAAAAATAAATTGTTCTTTTTCTTTAAAATAAAGAGTGCATTTTGTTTGTCATTCCCACATTTTGTAATACTACACACACTGAGTGCACAGACCCATTCTCTAATCTCTAGGCAACTCAGGCTTATCTTGGCAAGGTTAAAAGCATTTGAAAAAAAAACGTAGATCTACGTTCGGTCAGCTACGCGAGTGAACGTATATCTACGTGTGGACAGTTTAAGGGTTAACAGCTCTTCAAATGCTCTTATTTCAGTTTATCCTTATTAGCTGTCAATTTCTCAAGTGCAAAATCTTGTTCTTCCTTCTGCCCTCAAATGTCATTAGGGTCATGTCTCTCCTTATACTGTACAGGAGTTTCTTAAGCTCTGGAAATATTCTATGCACAAATTTCTAAACTGTCTCTAGTTTCAGATTGTCTGTGACCAGGTTTACTCCTTGCTCGTACTGTGCAATGTTAAAATTAATCTGGCTGTACCTTATTCTGAAGGATTCCTTACCAAGGTCTTTGAAGACTAGCTTTACATATACGTACCTCTAAAGTCATGTGGTTGATGTACACCTTAGGTAATGTATTTGGTGTAACATTTACTTTCAAGTCCTTCCCTCTGTGTTTAACATGTTTTTTCTTCCTCCTTAGCTATATTCTCATTTGAATTATTTTACACTCATTTTTGACTGTGTTCGCTAACCACTAGGTGTTTTTGTCTTCACCTGTACCTCTCATTATCGCCACGTCATCAGCACACAGTAATATTGGATTCAGTTTTCTCCGATAGGAAGATTAGGCTGTGTGGACAAATGTGCAGCATCTAAAAGAACGGTCCACTAAGTTAGTTTGGGAAATCGTAGCAGTTACTAATACTGCCACTAGGGAGGAGGAGGTGTCTTCCACAGCTGGGCCTTGTCCTCACCTGAGGGAGCAAGTAGAAAACAATATAGCAGACTGAATTAAATGACTCTTGAGAGGAATTTCTGGAGTCTCCAAAAGCTGAAGCTATTCTCTGCATTGCTATTTCTGATATGAATGAGCCACTAGTAAATGATGCACCAGACTGTGGTGGTTAACAGTAGGGTGGACTTGCCAGAATTTCTGTTGTTGATCTCATCCCTAGAAGTATCATATCCTGATCTGACTGAATCAATAGAGGAAGACGTACTCAAGATCAAAGTGGATGGTGGCAGGAAGGAGTTATCTCATCATTTACAGGAATTGAATACATTATCTCCTGTAGATACATATCGACTACTTCCCGGTAAAAGTAGGTCTTAGACAGGGATGTGTAATGTCACCATGGTTGTTTAATATATTTATAGATGGGGTTGTAAAAGAAGTAAATGCTAGGGTGTTGGGGAGAGGGGTGGGATTAAATTATGGGGAATTAAATGCAAAATGGGAGTTGACACAGTTACTTTTTGCTGATGATACTGTGCTTATGGGAGATTCTAAAGAAAAGTTGCAAAGGTTAGTGGACGAGTTTGGGAGAGTGTGTAAAGGTAGAAAGTTGAAAGTGAACATAGATAAGATTAAGGTGATGAGGGTATCAAACGATTTAAATAAAGAAAAATTGGATATCACATTGGAGAGAGGGATTATGGAAGAAGTAAATGTTTTCAGATATTTGGGAGTTGACGTGTCAGCGGATGGGTTTATGAAGGATGAGGTTAACCATAGAATTGATGAAGGAAAAAAGGTGAATGGTGCGTTGAGGTATCTGTGGAGACAAAAAATGTTATCCATGGAGGCAAACAAGGGAATGTACGAAAGTATAGTGGTATCAACACTCTTATATGGGTGTGAAGCATGGGTTGCAAATGCTGCAGTGAGGAGGAGGCTGGAGGCAGTGGAGATGTCCTGTCTAAGGGCAATGTGTGGTGTAAATATTATGCAGAAAATTCGGAATGTGGAAATTAGGAGAAGGTGTGGAGTTACTAAAAGTATTTGTCAGAGGGCTGAAGAGGGGTTGTTGAGGTGATTTGGTCATTTAGAGAGAATGGATCAAAGTAGAATGACTTGGAGAGCATATAAATCTGTAGGGAAAGGAAGGCGGGGTAGGGGTCATCCTAGAAAAGGTTGGAGGGAGGGGGTAAAGGAGGTTTTGTGGGCGAGGGCTTGGACTTCCAGCAAGCATGTGTGAGCGTGTTAGATAGGAGTGAATGGAGACGAATGGTTTTGGGACATGACGATCTGTTGGAGTGTGAGCAGGGTAACATTTTGTGAAGGGATTCAGGGAAACCAGTTAATTGATTGTGACTTGAGTCTGAAATGAAGACTTGATCCTTAAGGAAGATCTGGGATAGTGACAGGGATGGACTATCTCACTTGTATCTGACGCTGCAGCAGGATTAGAGGATGGTGAAAGCTGGATGAGTGACATATTTTCCTTCTTCTGGTCACCCTGCCTCGTGGGAGACGGCCGATTATGAGAGAGAGAAAAGAAAGAGAGAAGAGAGGAAAGAGAGAGAGGAGGAGAGAGATAGAGAGAAGAAGAGAAAGATAGAGAGAGAGAGAGAGAAGAGAGAAAGAAGAGAGAGAGAGAGAAGAGAGAGAGAGAAAGAGAGAAAAGAAGAGAGAGAGAGAGAAGAGAGAGAGAAAGAGAGAGAGAGAAAGAGAGAGAGAAAGAGAGAGAAGAAAGAGAGAGAGAAAGAGAGAGAGAGAGAGAGAGAGAGAAAAGAGAGAGAGAAAGAGAGAGAGAGAAGAGAGAAAGAGAGAGAGAAGAGAAGAGAAAGAGAGAGAGAGAGAGAAGAGAGAGAGAGAAAGAGAGAGAGAGAAAGAGAGAGAGAGAGAAGAAAGAAAGAGAGAGAGAAAGAGAAAGAGAAAAGAGAAGAGAAAGAGAAAAGAGAAAAGAGAGAAAGAGAGAGAAAAGAGAGAAAGAGAGAAAGAGAGAGAGAGAGAGAGAGAGAGAGAGAGAAAGAGAAAGAAAGAGAGAGAAAGAGAAAGAGAGAGAAAGAGAGAGAAAGAGAAAGAGAGAAAGAGAGAGAAAGAGAGAGAGAAAGAGAGAGAAAGAGAAAGAGAGAAAGAGAAAGAGAGAGAAAGAGAAAGAGAGAGAGAAAGAGAAAGAGAGAGAAAGAGAGAGAGAGAAAGAGAGAGAAAGAGAGAGAAAGAGAGAGAGAGAGAGAGAGAGAGAGAGAAAGATACATATCCTTACTTGGCCGAGCCAGTAGAAATTGATGCACTAGGGAATGAGGCAGGTGGCAAACCAATGAAATTCTCAGAGCATCCACTCTGATCTCCATCCCCCAAGGTGGATGGAGATCGAGAGTAATTTTCAGAGAATTTCTTGGAGCAGTTATGGGAGCCTGAGGTGAACAGTGATGAGTCTATAGATCTCCTGGAGGTAGAGATGATGTCTTCCGGTGCAGCAATACGTTCGGACTTGCCTGATGCAGAGCTTGCAATAACAGAAACCAGAAGGGCTGTAGATCATGCCCATGAGACATGGGCATGATCTACTGCTATATGGACATTGTCTACTTTTTGACTGGTCCAAGCTGGAGGAGACTTGATGTGGCAGATACCATAAGTCAGTTCTTTGATGGGTAACACTGTCACTGACAGTGTTACCCATCATGTAAAATTTACAGTACTTCCATTATATATAATAAATGATAAAATTCAGTAGTCTACTCTGCACATAAAGAGATTTGACAACTCTTTAAAGGTTTTCTCAAAACCTACAAATTTGTCATGTACCATACTGTTTTCTTCCTGTCAGCTTTCTCAACCACTTATAAATTATAATGCTTTACAAAATACAGTACCTTGTATAGTTTTTTCATCCTACTTGTTCTTTCCCTTAGGACATCTAACACAATAATTGTATTACCTGCTCCATTTACATCTGACCAAGTAACTCCTGCAACGTCTTAATTTTGTTAACCTCACTAAAATGGAGAGCTGTAGTTTTAACTATCTACTTGTGGGTTTTCAAAATCATTCATTGCATCTGTCAGACACTGCAACATACGGGATCTTGATACGAGGAATTCTTCAACACTTGTTCAACCTTAGGATGAAGTCATACAGTTTTAACTGGTCATCTGGTATTCTTGTCACATTTCCAGGCATCCAGGTAGAGAATTCAGAGCCATTCATATACTGTCTTATTCCATTACCATTATGGTCACCATTCCATTCAAATTATTTGCTTTCGTCTTTTTGTTAAAAACATTACAAATTTTCTGACTGCCATCACCTCACTCCTGTAATATGATTCATCCCTGTACTCCTCTAACCTATGTGAAATTGTATTGCTTATATCATTACAACATCAATACTTTTTACAACTTTCTTGAACCCCTTTGCCATCCATGTCATAGTGTCACTGTCCGTGCCATAGTACTACGCCATGAGCTCAGGTCACTCAGATAAGCTGTGAACAGTAAATCTGAGCCTAGATACGAGAGAATGGGTCTATGCGGTAGGTGTGCATCATATAAAAAAATCCTGCAACACGCAGTGCATAATGAAGAAAAAAAAATTGACGGTGTTTTTGGTAAAAAAAAAAAAAAACAAGTGACTCTGCAGTGTATTTTTGTATGGTTTTTATAGTTGTCTTCTCAGTTTCTCGGTCTCATTTGGTCTCAAGAGATAATTTTGATTAGTTTCAGAACTGAAAATAGCTTGAAATTGAGCTCAAAGTAGCAGAAATGTTTGATTTTTGCTAATATGCAAGAGTAAACAAATCACATCACTTGTCCAATGCATGTCTAACTGGTGGGTCTAATATGTGTTCATGAATACACTGATATTATTTATACAATTATTTCATTATTGCATAACGGTAAATTTATTTTTTTGTGTGAATAAAAATTCAAAATGGAATTCGTGTGTAAAGCCTGGGAACATAATTAATGAACAGAGGAAGTGTTATTTTAGTGCCAGGAATACCTGTATTGTTTATTCTGGACCCTATTTTGAAATTGAAATATTTTGAAATTTGTGTGAAATTGACCAAATTACCAATTTCTGCTCACTTAATTGGGTAGTTCAAATAGTTTATTAGGCGGTTTCTTGTGCTCAATCGATAAAATGGAAGACATACTAGCAAAATAGCTAAGACTTTGGTTGACTGGAACAATGTAATTGGCCTAAAATAGGACCCAAAGTGGGCAAAATTGCCGATGCATAAATATCACTGACACGGCAAAATTTGCAAAAGCATAATTTCATCAATTTTCCATCAAATTTCCTACTTTTGGTTTCATTACCTTTCGAAAAAGATTATCTATCATTTCATTTTCTGGGTGGGAAATTCTTGGACACTGAGAGCAATTCTCAGATCAGGGGTCTGGACAATGAAAGGGTTAAACACTTACTAATTTCCTGCCCATCTACTGGCATATACACAAATGTATTTACATTGTTTTTCTCCCTAAAGTATTTATATTTTATTATACATGACCAAGACCAGCCATGACTAAGCTTGACTTTCCTCACTCAATGCGGTTTGCGAGACTATCCATCCAGGTTTACCTACTGGTCTGGATATTGCCCTGATTAGCTGCATAAAAGAAGTTAACAAATCGCACGTGGCTTGCAAGCTACTGCTTGGCCACACATACTTTGATACTTGCTGTTACGACAATGCTCTTGTAACTTGTAAGTATTAGTAGTAGTTTTTGTAAACCCACATAATTCAATGCTCAAGTTTCTTTAAGCACAACATACTTGTAAGGTTCAAAATAAGATTGCAGATTAGCTCTTCCCTAATGAATATTGCTGAATCATAAGCTTCAGTCTCCTATGTGTGTAATGTAGTGTGTTGTTGAGCTTGTAGGGATGGGATAATGTACTGTCAGCAAATTAGAAGCAGGAGTGATGATCTCGGTCAGATTGCATCAGAAATAGTAAATTTTTCAGCAGGATATGTTCATAAGTACATCAAATGTGCAGTTGTAAATAAAAATAAATTATGATAAAACCAATACAAAGCTTGATTATGAGTTTGATGTTTACATTTTACCAAATATCCTGCCCTCACACAACATAATAAATAGTTGCCTCACATTTCTCTTGTATGTGAGGAATAATTTAGTTTAGTGCATTCATATATGAAATAGGATCTTTAATTTTCATCAATAATTTAAAGTTCAAAGTACAGTAAAGACAAATAAGTCCAAATTAAATAGGGCACAAAATTATGATAAAATACTGTGGAAATACTAAGTAGGAACTAGACTATTTCAATGATGTTTACCCTGTAAAGGCAAAAATCTTTCCAAATGTCTATTCTTTACTTGGCATTTCGATAGCTACCTACATTCTGTGTTAAAAAGGAAAAAAATACTTGACTCTGGAGTTTGATCTTACAATTAGTCTTCCACTTTACCATTGGAAGTGGCACTTGTGCCATTTTGGCTTGAAGTGGTTGGCCTGTACTGGGGTGCAGGTCCCCATATGCGAACTGTAGCATCATCTGACACAGAAGCCACCATGGCTGGATACCGAGAGTTCCACGTCACACAGTTTACAGTTCGAGTATGTCCAACAAGTGTAACAACGGGTAATTCTCTCCGGTGATGCCATATATACACCTTATTATCTGAAAAATTAAGATAAAATTTATTCTCATACTAAATGAAAGTAAGATATTTAAGGTACTCATTAAAAGCACCTTCAATAGTATTATCAATGATTTATAAAATCAACTTTTTTCATGGAAAAAAAGGGAAAATTTATAGCTTAGAGTATAAAATTATGAAATCTGTCAATCAATATCCTTCAAGCCTTTTTCTTCTAGGAATTCCTCAATACTGAAATGTTCACACATCACATACATGCATGCATGCACACACACACTTACACATGCATACACGTGTGCGTGAACACGCACAGTGCAAAGACCTGAGACGCGACCCCTACAACCACAAAAAGGAGAGTACATCCTCAAAGAAACTGATTTCTAAAGGCAGTTCCAATGAACTTAAGTTTAACTGTTGCAGGAGCAGCTGAAGCATTTTTTCCTGGGGTCCTACATGATAAATTTATTATTATAAACCTCAAACACAAAATATAATTTTCTTGCACAATCAATTTTGAAGTCATGTTTGAATGTGTGTGCATGTAGTACAGATACAAAAAATAAAATGAAGTTTGATGTTATGAATGAAAGGAAGCTGGATGGTCAAGCATAGACAGAAGCAAACGTAAAATGAGAGAGTGTTTGAATGGGAAGGGGTAAGGGGATGAATTCAGAAGTGAGAAAACAAGACAAAAACTGGCAGTAGTGCTAATGTTAAAAAAACAAGGTTTATATATTTAAATGTAGATTCTGAAGATAAGTTGCAAAGGATGGTGGACAAATTTGGGAAGGTAAGTAAAAAACAACTTTACAAGTGAACACAGAAAAGAGCTAGATGATGAGAGTAAAAATAAAGTCAAGGCAATGAAAGACGATTTCAGATTAGGCGGATGTACAGTGGAAGCAGATGCAATTAGATATTCGGGAGCAGACATGTAGCCAGGCTCATCTGGTGCTTCCCTGGTCAACCAGGCTGTTGCTGTTGGTGGTTCACTGGCCCACATATCCATCACAGCTTGACTGATCTGGTATTGGGTGGAGATACTTGTCCTGTTTCCTCTTGAGACTTCTACACTTGTCCCTGCAGTGCTTCTGATATCTTCTAGTAAAATGTTGAATAGTCTGGGGGCCATGGATGTTGATACAATGTTCTCTTATTGTGCAAATGGTACCCCTGCCTATCAATGGATTTATTTTACACTTCCTCCCAAATCCTTCATTCTGGTATGCTATGGCAGTGTGCATATTAGGGTATAGGCCCTCTTAAATACTTTCTATGTACAGTGGACCCCCAGTGATCGGCCGTTCCTGATATCGGCCAACTCAGTGATAGGCCGGTTTTTCGGCTACCAGTAATCGGCCGTATGGGACGCGTCCATCCGCCTGCTGGCGCTTCAGTTTGCCTGTGTCTCTTGGTGCGTGAGGAAGCTTCTGCTCATTCATCCAAAAATTTCACTTGTTTTTTTTTTGTTTTTTTGTCAACAAAATGGAATTTAGGCGAGAACCGATTGAAAAATATGAGAGTGGTATGCGGGTGCTGGAATTTGCCAGGATGTATGGGAAAAACAAATCAACTATTACATCCATGCTGGCAAAGAAAGAACAAATCAAGGACGCTAATGTTGCCAAAGGAGTAACTTTTCTAACGTAACAAAGGTCACCAATAATGGAAAATATGGAAAAGTTATTGTTATTGTGGATTAAGGAAAAAGAAATAGTGGAAGGTAGTGTTGTGGAGTCTATTATTTGTGAGAAGGCAAGGCAATTGCATGAGGATCTTGTGAAGAAAACTCCTGGAACAAGTGCTGCTGGTAGTGAATTTAGGGCCAGGAAAGGCTGGTTTGAGAGATTTAAGAAGCATAGTGGCATACACAGTGTTGTAAGGCATGGTGAGGCTGCAAGTTCTGACAAATGTGCAGCTGAAACATTTGTTCAGGAATTCAAGGGGTACAAAGGCTGAAAAATTCAAAACCAAACGAGTGTTCAATTGTGATGAAACAGGCCTGTTTTGGAAGAAAATGCCAAACAGGACCTACATCACGCAGGAGGAAAAGGCACTGCCAGGACAAAAGCCTATGAAAGACAGGCTAACTCTCTTGTTGTGTAGTAATGCTAGTGGGGATTTCAAAGTGAAGCCTTTACTGGTGTATCACTCTGAAAATCCCAGTGTTTTCAAGAAAAACAATGTCGTCAAGAATAGATTGTTTGTGATGTGGAAAGCTAATAATAAGGCATGGGTAACAAGGCAAATTTTCAGAGAGTGGGTACATGATGTGTTTGGCCCAAGTGTGAAAAAATACCTCCTGGAAAAGAAATTGCCACTCAAGTGCCTTCTGGTACTGGACAATGCTCCTGCACATCCTCCAGACTTGGAAGACCAAGTGTTTAGGGACTCCAGTTTTATAAAAGTGAAGTTCTTGCCTCCTAACACCACTCCTCTCCTCCAGCCCATGGACCAGCAGGTCATTTCTAACTTCAAAAAACTCTACACAAAGGCAGTGTTTCAAAAGTGCTTTGAAGTGACCTCGGACACTCAGTTGACCCTAAGAGAGTTCTGGAGGAATCACTTCACTATCCTCCAATGCATAGGCCTTATAGGTAAGGCATAGGAAGGAGTGACTTCCAGGACATTGAACTCTGCTTGGAGAAAATTGTGGCCAGGTTGTGTCCAAGAGAGGGATTTTGAAGGGTTTGAGGCTGACCCTGACCCTGCCAACCCTCTGCCTGTTGTGGACTCTATTGTGCCATTGGGGAAGTCCCTGGGGTTGGAGGCGAGTGGTAAGGATGTGGAAGAGTTGGTGGATGACCACAGGGAAGAGCTAACCACTGAAGAGCTTTATCTGCAACAGCATCAGACCACAGTTGAGGAACTTGCTTCAGAAATGGAGGAGGAAGAGGGAGTGAAGAAGGTGCCTTCTTCAGTGATTAAGGACACGTGTTCAAAGTGGAATGAGTTGCAAAGTTTTGTTGAAAAATATCACCCTGACCAAGCTGAAACAAGCCATATCTGCAACATGTTTAATGACAAAACCTTGTCCCACTTCAGGGAAATCATAAGAGACACCAGAAACAGAGCACTCTGGACAGATATGTTGTGCAACAGGGGTCCAGTGACTCAAGCTGGTCCTAAAAGGCATTAGAAGACAAAGGGAAGTAACCCCAGAGAGGGCTTTGCTACCTGAAGTCTTTATGGCGGGGGATTCCCCTTCCAAACAATAACTCCTCCCTCTTTCCTCCACCCTATCTTCCAGAAGCCAGCATTAGTCTTCAATAAAGGACCGTATGTAATACTTATTTAATTATTAAAAAAAAAAAAATTTGTGAATATTTTTCTCTGGAACGGATTAATTGTGTTTTTTTTTTTTTCAACAAGTCGGCCGTCTCCCACCGAGGCAGGGTGACCCAAAAAGAAAGAAAATCCCCAAAAAGAAAAAACTTTCATCATCATTCAACACTTTCACCACACTCATACATAATCACTGTCTTTGCAGAGGAGCTCAGATACGACAGCTGAGAATAGTCCCTCCCAGCTGTCACTATCTCAGACCCCTCCTTTAAAGTGCAGGCATTGTACTTCCCATTTCCAGGACTCAAGTCCAACTAAATCAATTAACTGGTTTCCCTGAATCCCTTCACACAATGTTACCCTGCTCACACTCCAACAGATCGTCATGTCCCAAAACCATTCGTCTCCATTCACTCCTATCTAACACGCTCACACATGCTTGCTGGAAGTCCAAGCCCTCGCCCACAAAACCTCCTTTACCCTTCCCCCCAACCTTTTCTAGGACGACCCCTACCCCGCCTTCCTTCCCTACAGATTTATACGCTCTCCAAGTCATTCTACTTTGATCCATTCTCTCTAAATGACCAAACCACCTCAACAACCCCTCTTCAGCCCTCTGACAAATACTTTTAGTAACTCCACACCTTTTCCTAATTTCCACATTCCGAATTTTCTGCATAATATTTACACCACACATTGCCCTTAGACAGGACATCTCCACTGCCTCCAGCCTCCTCCTCGCTGCAGCATTTGCAACCCATGCTTCACACCCATATAAGAGTGTTGGTACCACTATACTTTCGTACATTCCCTTCTTTGCCTCCATGGATAACGTTTTTGTCTCCACAGATACCTCAATGCACCACTCACCTTTTTTCCTTCATCAATTCTATGGTTAACCTCATCCTTCATAAACCCATCCGCTGACACATCAACTCCCAAATATCTGAAAACATTTACTTCTTCCATAATCCCTCTCTCCAATGTGATATCCAATTTTTCTTTATTTAAATCGTTTGATACCCTCATCACCTTACTCTTATCTATGTTCACTTTCAACTTTCTACCTTTACACACTCTCCCAAACTCGTCCACTAACCTTTGCAACTTTTCTTTAGAATCTCCCATAAGCACAGTATCATCAGCAAAAAGTAACTGTGTCAACTCCCATTTTGCATTTAATTCTGTATTTACATTAATTCTTATGGGAAATATTAATTCGGTCATCGGCCATTTCGGTGTTAGGCCGAGCTTCTGGAACGGATTACGGCTGATGACCGAAGGTCCACTGTATCTCTCTATCTCTCTCTATTTTTTTCCAACATATCGGCTGTCTCCCACCGAGGCAGGGTGACCCAAAAAAGAAACATTTTCACCATTATTCACAAAATCACTGTCTATGCAGAGGCACCCAGATATGACAGTTTAGAAATAGCTCTAAATAGCCAATATCCCAAACCCCTCCTTTAAAGTGCAGGCATTGTACTTCTCACCTCCAGGACTCAAGTCTGGTTAACCAGTTTCCCTGAATCCCTGCACAAAATATTACCCTGCTCACACTCCAACACCTCATCAGGTCCCAAAAACCATTAATCTCCATTCACTCCTATCTAACATGCTCACACATGCCTGCTGCATATCCAGGCCCCTTGCACACAAAACCTCTTTTACCCCTCTCTCCATCCTTTCCTAGGATGACCCTTACCCCTCCTCTCCTCCACTACAGATTTATACACCCTCCAAGTCAACCTATTTTGCTCCATCGTCTCTAAATGACCAAACCACCTCAATAATCCCTCTTCAGCCCTCTGAATAATACTTTTAGTAATTCCACACCTCCTCCTAATTTCCACACTACGAATTCTCTGCATAATATTTACACCACACACATATATTGCCCTCAGACTCAACATACCCACTGCCTCTAGCCTCTTTCTCACTGCAGCATTCACAACCCATGCTTCACACCCATATAAGTGTTGGTACCACTACACTCCCATACATTCCCTTCTTTGCCTCATCTTTTTTCCTTCGTCAATTCTATAGTTAACCTCATCCTTCATAAACCCATCTGCTGACAAATCTACTCCCAAATATCTGAACACATTCACTTCTTCCCTATTCTCTCCCTCCAATTTTTCTTTACCTAACTTGTTTGATACCCTCATCACCTTACTCTTATCTATGTTCACTTTTAACTTTATTTCTTTACACACCTTCCCAAACTCGTCCAGTAACCTTCGCAACTTCTCTTTAGAATCTCCCAAAAGCACAGTAACATCAGCAAAAAGTAACTGTGTCAACTCCCAAACTTATTCCCCTACAATTTTTACAATCTCCTTTGTCCCTCTTCCCTTTATGTAAAGGAACTAGTATACATGCTCTCTGCCAATCCCTAGGTACCTTTCCCTCTTTCATACATTTATATATCTATATCTCTCACTCCATGGAGAAATGGAAAAGAATTCTTCCACCATAAGCCACGTGTGTTGTAAGCGGTGACTAAAATGCTAGGAGAAAGGAGCTAGTAACCTCTTCTCCTGTATATATTACATACTAAATTTAAAAATTACTTTTTCTTTTTAGGTCACCCTGCCTTGGTGGAATATGGCCGGTTTGATTAAATTTTTTTTTATCTATATACATATACAGTGGTACCTCAAGTTTCAGCCATAATTCATTCCAGAAGGCTGTTCAAGTGCCGTTACCGAATGAATTTGTTCCCATAAGGAATAATGTAAATTAGATTAGTCCGGTTCAGACCCCAAAAATACACTTACAATAATACACTTACATAATTGTTCGAGTTGGGAGCTGTACAAAACTCGAGGTACAACTGTATATCTCTCAATATACATATACTATATCCATATCTTTCTCTCTATATATCTTTATCTATATCTACCTCTCTATCTCTCTCTCTCTCTTCTACCTGTACCTCTTTCTCTACCTTTACTTCTCTCTCTCTCTCTCTCTACCTTTACCTCTCTCTCTCTCTTTCTACCTTTACCTCTTTCTCTCTCTACCTGTACCTCTTTCTCTCTCTCTACCTGTACCTCTTTCTCTCTCTCTCTACCTGTACCTCTTTCTCTCTCTCTCTCTACCTGTACCTCTTTCTTTCTCTCTCTACCTGTACATCTTTCTTTCTCTCTCTACCTGTACATCTCTCTCTCTACCTGTACCTCTTTCTCTCTCTACCTGTACCTCTTTCTCTCTCTACCTGTACCTCTTTCTCTCTCTACCTGTACCTCTTTCTCTCTCTCTACCTGTACCTCTTTCTCTCTCTCTCTACCTGTACCTCTTTCTCTCTCTCTCTCTACCTGTACCTCTTTCTTTCTCTCTCTACCTGTACATCTTTCTTTCTCTCTCTACCTGTACATCTCTCTCTCTACCTGTACCTCTTTCTCTCTCTACCTTTACCTCTTTCTCTCTCTACCTGTACCCCTTTCTCTCTCTTTCTTCCTGTACCTCTTTCTCTGCCTTTACCTCTTTCTCTGCCTTTACCTCTTTCTCTGCCTTTACCTCTTTCTCTCTACCTTTACCTGTACCTCTCTCTCTCTCTCTACCTGTACCTCTTTCTCTACCTGCTTTCTCTCTCTCTCTTCCTGTACCTCTTTCTCTCTATATATGTACCTCTTTCTCTCTATATATGTACCTCTTTCTCTCTCTTCCTGTACCTCTTTCTCCCTCTACCTCTCTCTATCTACCTGTACCCCTTTCTCTCTCTCTTCCTGTACCTCTTTCTCTCTCTCTCTACCTCTACCTCTTTCTCTCTACCTCTACATCTTTCTCTCTCTACCCCTCTCTTTCTCCCTATCCCTCTCTACCCCAGGTGCATGAGAACTATTACCCACTTCTCACATCCCACCCTTATCTTATTCTACATAATTCTTGAATTGATACACTTATTCCCTTGTCTTACCACAATTACGTAATATTACTACTACTCCTAGCTTAACTCTGACTGTTTCGAATACACCTGACTTAATCCCATTTATACCTCCCAATGAACTTCTCCTATCCCCTTTAGCTTTCATTCGCTTCAAGCTAGGACATCCAGCTTCTTTTCATTCATAAAATTCACAATCAACTTTTCACATCCATATTACACCAACACACATTCGAACAACCCACCTTCAAAATTTTATCCTTGGTCCTTTTAGTAATTTATGCAGGAAGGGTTACTAGCCCTTTGCTCCCAGCATTTTAAGTCACCTTTTATGACACTCATGGCTTATGGAAGAATTCTCACCCACTTTCCCATGTAGATGAAAGGAAACACTATAAGAACAAGAACTAAGAGATTAAAGAAAACACAGACAAGTGTGTATACACATACATGTACATGCACAACTGCATGTGTAGTATGAACTAGATGTAAGCAGAAGTAGCAAAATGTACTTGTCATCCTATGTGTGTATGAGGCAAAGGAAAACACCAGCAATCCTGTCATTGAGTAAAGTAATTAAAAGTTTCTGTTTTGCACTCTTCTGGCAGGATGACAGTACTTTCCTGGGAGGTTGATGCTTATTAATCTGCTTTAGAATGATTACCACATACTAAATATAATTACACAATATTTACTAACATGTTTATTTCTATCAATAGTTTAAAGTACAGTATAAAAAAAATTATTTTAAATTATTTAATATATTGTACTTATTTATTACTATACATATTAATTTAAAAAAAAAATAATAATAAATATATATTTGTTATCATTGCATTTATTTCAAATGTAGTTCAAATAGCAAATGAACTGCAGTGACTATTTGGAATCCATTATCATATATATGTTAGAAGTTTAGTTGTAAGGCAATGCATTCTTGTGAGCAGCAAAAAAATTTTTTTTTTTTTAGGACATCTACCAAAAATTCACCAGAAGCAAAATTACTATTGCTACAATTTATACTGTAATTCAATACATTAAGTTTTAAAGAAAATCATCTATGACACAGGCCTGCTAGTTAAATACAAGAACTGTTAAGCCTAACAAACTTCAACATAAAGTTTAGCTCCATTACTTGATGATACAGTTATGTTTAGAGCTAAAATCTCTACCATATCTAACAAGCAAGAAAAGTACTTAACTGATGATGATTGCAAAAATGAGCTGTTAGTATGGAGATAGTACCTAGGGTCATAGAAAATGAGCACACAAAAAGCCTAAAGGGGTAAGGAGTTCTTCAACCAAGGATTTAGGATGTAATGACAGATTGGTTGTATTCCTAGTGATTCATTAATATTTTTCTTTTTTATTGTTTTTTTTTTCTTTTTTCAAAGTCCTGTACACATGTGTGCTTATATGAAGATTTTATGATTGGATTCATTCTGAGAATAGAGGTTTACATAAAGTTGTGAATTGTTTGGCCCAAAACCATGCTCAGATCACTGAGTATAGTTAAAAAAATGGGTGCCAAACTAGAGACATTTGACAGTACGTACATTATTGCATATGAATGAAAAGAGTTCATGTCTAATGACAGATTCAGATGTGTAAAAATCAATGGCAAATGAGGGCAATGGATGACTTCAGGTTTACAGTGGTACCTTGGGTTACGAGCTAAATTCGTTCCAGAAGGCTGTTTGAGTGCCGCTGCCGAACAAATTTGTTCCCATAAGGAATAATGTAAATTAGGTTAATCCATTTGAGACCCCTAAAAATACACTTACATAACTGCTCGAGTTGGGAGCTGTTCATATGCCAAGGTACCACTGTACGTATTATGTTTAGAAAAAATTACCAATAAAATAAAAAAATGTTTCTTACCTATGTTCAGGCAGATCATGGAAAAGAAAAAGGCATTATAAGTAGCACAGGTGCTTCAATCTACATAGGAAGAAAAGGTAAGACAATGGCTGTTTACAAACACAAGGATTGTAAGGTAATGAAATTGTACAGCAAGTGACAGAGCCTAGCTTGAGTTGTTGGGAGTCAGAAAAAAATTGATGCCATGGAAGATGTGCAGAGTGAGAATATACAGATCAAAGAAAAATTGATGGTTACATAGAGCCATGGAAGAAGAGTATTAGAATGATACACAATTTTTTTTATTTAACAATGCAATGGAGACAAATGTAAAGGAAGGACTTACCTTCACTTCCTGATGCTACAAAGTCTTGATTATCTCCACCAAAGCATGAATGTATCGTGTAGTGACCTTGTGTGAGACCTCTAAATTTGCGGACTAAAGTTCTATTGCGTAGGTCCCACAAGTGAACTCCCTGATTAGCCACATTAAGTAAAGCATAGTTGCCAGTATTATCAAGAGTGAAGGACATTATGCTGTGGTCTTCTTGAATGCTGCAAAATAAAGTTGATAGTGGCAACTTTTGTAGTACTGTATCAATATTCATGGTGGAAACACTTATAACACTCACTGTACATTACATAATATGACAAAATGTGAATATATAAAATTATTACTGCAATACCTAGCTGTAGCAGAACTAGGTTCATAATGTCCCAATTCAGAGTTCAATTTATTACACAATTTATACCGTTCCAGCATTCTACCTCAATTTGTAAAGAAATAGTTTTAGCATCATTTTGTCACTGCTTTCAGTTTGTGCATGGTTATCATATCTCTTATGATATTGTAGGTGGTTCTGCTATACTGTCCCTTGGTTTTCGATTTTAATCTGTTCCAGATGGATCAGCTAAAACCAAAATAGGCAAAAACCAAAACTATTTTCCCCATAAGAAATAATGGAAATTCAATTAATCCGTTCCAGAAACCCAGAAGTTTGAAAAAAAAAATGTGGGGGAGGGGGGCCTTAAAGATTTACATGCACAAATGAATGAACTCTATGTGGCACTTACCTTTATTGAAGACTGATGTTGCTGGATGGAAGAGGAGGGGGGAGAGGGAAGAGACCCATTTTTTGGGAAGGAAATCCTTCCATAAGGAATTTAGGTACCAAGTCCTTATCCGGGTCACTTCCCGCATGCTGCACTCCCGCAAGCCACTCCCCGCATGCCTGCTACACTCCCCGCATGCCTGCTACACTCCCCGCAAGCCTGCTACACTCCCCGCAAGCCTGCTACATCCCCGCAAGCCTGCTACACCTCCATGCCTGCTACACTCCCCCGCATGCCTGCACTCCCGCATGCCTGCACACCCCCGCATGCCTGCTACACCCCCGCATGCCTGCTACACTCCCGCAAGCCTGCTACACCCCCGCATGCCTGCACACTCCCTCGCAGCCTGCTACACTCCCCGCATGCCTGCTACCCCCCGCATGCGCTACGCCCCGCATGCCTGCTACGCCCCCCGCATGCCTGCTACTCCCCGCATGCCTGCTACGCTCCCCCGCATGCCTGCTACGCCCCGCATGCCTGCACGCTCCCGCATGCCTCACGCCCCCGCATGCCTGCTACGCCCCCGCATGCCTGCACGCCCCCCGCATGCCTGCTACGCCCCCGCATGCCTGCTACGCCCCGCATGCCTGCTACGCCCCCGCATGCCTCACACGCCCCCGCATGCCTGTTTCGCTCCCCGCATGCCTGCTACGCTCCCCGCATGCTCGCTTGCCCGCATGCCTCTTACGCCCCCGCATGCCTGCGCTCAGCATGGCCCCCGCATGCCTGCTACGCCCCCGCATGCCTGCACGTCCCGCATGCCTGCTACGCCCCCGCATGCCTGCTACGCCTCTGCATGCCTGCTACGCCCCCGCATGCCTGCTACGCCCCCCCGCATGCCTGCTACGCTCCCCGCATGCCTGCTACGCCCCGCATGCCTGCTTTCGCTCTCCCGCATGCCCGCACGCTCCCCGCATGCCTGCTACGCTCCCCCGCATGCCTGCTACGCCCCGCATGCCTGCTACGCCCCCGCATGCCTGCTACGCCCCCATGCCTGTACGCTCCCCGCATGCTCTGCTACGCCCCCGCATGCCTGCTACGCCCCGCATGCCTGCTACGCCCCCATGCCCCTACTCCCCGCATGCCTGCTACGCTCCCCGATGCCTGCTCATGCCCCCCGATGCTACGCTCCCCGCATGCCTGTTACGCCCCCCGCATGCCAGCTCCCCCGCATGCCTGCTACGCCCCGCATGCCTGCGCCCTCCCCGCATGCCTGCTACGCTCCCCGCATGCCTGTACGCCCCCGCATGCCTGCTCGCCCCCCCGCATGCCTGCTACGCTCCCGCATGCCTGCTACGCTCCCCCTCGCATGCCTGCACGCTCCCCCGCATGCCTGCTCCCCGCATGCCTGTACGCCCCCGCATGCCTGCTACGCTCCCCGCATGCCTGCTACGCCCCCGCATGCCTGCTACGCTCCCCGCATGCCTGCTACGCTCCTCCCGCATGCCTGCTTACGTCCCCGCATGCCTGCTACGCCCCCGCATGCCTGCTACGCCCCGCATGCCTGCTACGCCCCCGCATGCCTGCTACGCCCCGCATGCTCTACGCTCCCGCATGCCTGCCTCCCCGCATGCCTGCTACCCCCCGCATGCCCTACGCCCCCCCCGCATGCCTGCTACGCCCCCGATGCCTGC
>WNWK01032280.1:0-22018 GCA_009830355.1 Cherax destructor
CTTTTTTCTCCTCCCCCCCCGGGCGCCCCCTGGTAGTTGTGCTCCTGCCCCCCTGGGCGCCCCCGGAGTTGTGTTGTCCTGCCCGCGACAAAACGGAGTTTGTCTCCTCCCCCCCCGGGCAACCACTGGATTGTGTCTCCCTGCCTGCCCCGGACGACAACCCCTGGTAGTTGTGTCCCTGCCTGCCCCGGGGCGACCACCCTGGGTTGTGTCTCCTCTCCCCCCGGGCGACACACCACTGGTAGTTGTCTCCTGCCTGCCCCCGGACGACAACCACTGGTGGTTTCCCTGCCTCGCCCCCCGGGCGACCAAACCCCTGGTAGTTGTTTTTCCGTCCCCGCCCCGGGCGACAACCACTGGTAGTTTGTCTCCTGCCCCCCGGCGACACACCATGGGAGTTGTCTCCATGCCTCGCCCGGACGACACCCCGGTAGTTTGTTTCCTGCCTCGCCCGGGACAAAAACTGGTAGTTTTGTTCCCTGCCTCGCCCCCCGGGCGACACACCACTGGTAGTTGTGTTCCTGCCCGCCCCCACACAAAATGGGGTTTTGTCCCTGCCCCCCGGACGCCCCCCTGGAAATTTTGTTTCCCGCCCCCCGCCCCACTTTAGGGGTTGTGTCGCCCGCGAAAACCACTTTTTTGGGCCCCCCCTGCCCGCGAAAAACCCCCCTTGTTGTGTTCCTCCCCGCCCCGGGACACCCTTTTGTTTCTCCGTGCCTCGCCCCTGGACGACACACCACTGGTAGTTGTTCTCCGTGCCTCGCCCGGACGACACACCACTGGTAGTTGTGTTCTGCCTCGCCCCTGGACGACACACCACTGGTAGTTGTGTCTCCTGCCTCGCCCGGACGACACACCCGGTAGTTGTGTCTCCGTGCTCGCCCGGACCCACTGGTAGTTGTGTCTCATGCCTCCGGACGACACCATGGTAGTTTGTCCACCTCGCCCTGGACGACATACACGGTAGTTGTGTCTGCCTGCTGAGACATACACTGGTATTTGTCTCCTGCCTGCCCTGACGACATACACTGGTAGTTTGTCTCATGCCTGCCCTGGACGACAACCACTGGTAGTTGTGTCTCCTGCCTGCCCTGGACGACATACCACTGGTAGTTGTGTCTCCTGCCGCCGGACGACATACCACTGGTAGTGTTCTCTGCCTCGCCCTGGAGACATACCTGTGTGTGTCTCCTGCCTCGCCCGACGAAACCAGTAGTGTGTCTCCATGCTCGCCCTGGACGACAACCACTGAGTTGTGTCTCCGTGCCTGCCGGACGACACACCACTGATTTCCCTCCCCGACGACACACCACTGTGTGTTTCCTGCTGCCCCGACACACACGTAGTTGTCTCCGTGCCTGCCCGGACGACACCCCTGGTTGGCCCATGCCTCGCCCCGACGACAACACTGGTAGTTGTGTCTCCTGCCTCGCCCGGAGACATCATGGTAGTTGTGTCTCTCCCGGGACACAGGGTTGTCTCCTGCCTCGCCCTGGACACCACGGTAGTTGTGCCTCCCTGACGACACACTGGTATTGTCTCCTCTCCCCTGGACACACACCGTAGTTGTGTTCCTGCCTCAGGACGACACACACTGGTAGTTGTGTCTCCATGCCTCGCCCCTGGACGACACACCACTGGTAGTTGTGTCTCCGTGCCTCGCCCTGGACGACACACCACTGGTAGTTTGTCTCCGTGCCTCGCCCCGGACGACACACCACTGGTAGTTGTGTCTCCATGCCTCGCCCCTGGGGCGACACACCACTGGTAGTTGTGTCTCCATGCCTCGCCCCTGGACGACATACCACTGGTAGTTGTGTCTCCGTGCCTCGCCTCTGGACGACATACCACTGGTACTTGTGTCTCCGTGCCTCGCCCCTGGACGACATACCACTGGTAGTTGTGTCTCCATGCCTTGCCCCTGGACGACATACCACTGGTATTGTGTCTCCATGCCTCGCCCCTGGACGACATACCACTGGTAGTTGTGTCTCCATGCCTCGCCCCTGGACGACAACCACTTGGTAGTTGTGTCTCCATGCCTCGCCCCTGGACGACATACCACTGGTAGTTGTGTCTCCATGCCTCGCCCTGGACGACATACCACTGGTAGTTGTGTCTCGTGCCTCGCCCCTGGACGACATACCACTGGTAGTTGTGTCTCCGTGCCTGCCCGGGACGACACACCACTGGTAGTTGTGTCTCCGTGCCTCTCCCCGGACGACACACCACTGGTAGTTGTGTTCCTCCTCGCCTAGACACATCACTGGTAGTTGTGTCTCCTGCTCGTGACGACACACCACTGGTAGTTGTGTCTCCATGCCTCGCCCTGGACGACACACCACTGGTAGTTGTGTCTCCATGCCTCGCCCCTGGACGACATACACTGGTAGTTGTGTCTCCGTGCCTCGCCCCGGGACGACACACCACTGGTAGTTGTCTCCATGCCTCGCCCCTGGACGACACACCACTGGTAGTTGTGTCTCCGTGCCTCGCCCGGGACGACACACCACTGGTAGTGTGTCTCCGTGCCTCGCCCCGGGACGACATACCACTGGTAGTTGTGTCTCCATGCCACTCCCCTGGACGACACACCACTGGTAGTTGTGTCTCCATGCCTCGCCCCTGGACGACACACCACTGGTAGTTGTGTCTCCGTGCCTCGCCCGGGACACACCACTGGTAGTTGTGTCTCCGTGCCTCGCCCGGGACGACACACCACTGGTAGTTGTGTCTCCGTGCCTCGCCCTGGACGACACACCACTGGTAGTTGTGTCTCCGTGCCTCGCCCCGGGACGACACCACTGGTAGTTGTGTCTCCATGCCTCGCCCTCGGACGACACACCACTGGTAGTTGTGTCTCCGTGCCTCGCCCCGGGACGACACACCACTGGTAGTTGTGTCTCCGTGCCTCGCCCCGGGACGACACACCACTGGTAGTTGTGTCTCCATGCCTCGCCCCTGGACGACACACCACTGGTAGTTGTGTCTCCGTGCCTCGCCCCGGGACGACACACCACTGGTAGTTGTGTCTCCGTGCCTCGCCCCGGGACGACATACCACTGGTAGTTGTGTCTCCATGCCACTCCCCTGGACGACACACCACTGGTAGTTGTGTCTCCGTGCCTCGCCCCGGGACGACACACCACTGGTAGTTGTGTCTCCGTGCCTCGCCCCGGGACGACACACCACTGGTAGTTGTGTCTCCGTGCCTCGCCCCTGGACGACACACCACTGGTAGTTGTGTCTCCGTGCCTCGCCCCTGGACGACACACCACTGGTAGTTGTGTCTCCGTGCCTCGCCCCTGGACGACACACCACTGGTAGTTGTGTTCCGTGCCTCCCCCCGGACGACATACCACTGGTAGTTGCACCATATTCTGTTGCAGTTGTTACATATTATCTAAAGTGCTTGCAACATTACACGCAGTGCATTGCCTGAAGATGTTGTATAACAAAGTGTAAGTCTGCGAGGCAATGTCTGTCATCTGACTACCAGATCATAGATGCAGCTTCCACTGTTCCTTGTTCTGCTGCAGCTTCCACTGTTCCTTGTTCTACTGCAGCTTCCACTGTTCCTTGTTCTGCTGCAGCTTCCACTGTTCCTTGTTCTGCTGGAGCTTCCACTGTTCCTTGTTCTGCTGGAGCTTCCACTGTTCCTTGTTCTGCTGGAGCTTCCACTGTTCCTTGTTCTGCTGCAGCTTCACTGTTCCTTGTTCTGCTGAAGCTTCCACTGTTCCTTGTTCTGCTGCAGCTTCCACTGTTCCTTGTTCTGCTGCAGCTTCCACTGTTCCTTGTTCTGCTGGAGCTCCACTGTTCCTTGTTCTGCTGCAGCTTCCACTGTTCCTTGTTCTGCTGGAGCTTCCACTGTTCCTTGTTCTGCTGCAGCTTCCACTGTTCCTTGTTCTGCTGCAGCTTCCACTGTTCCTTGTTCTGCTGGAGCTTCCACTGTTCCTTGTCTGCTGGAGCTTCCACTGTTCCTTGTTCTGCTGCAGCTTCCACTGTTCCTTGTTCTGCTGCAGCTTCCACTGTTCCTTGTTCTGCTGGAGCTTCCACTGTTCCTTGTTCTGCTGGAGCTTCCACTGTTCCTTGTTCTGCTCAAATATTTTCTTTTTTAAAAAAGTTCATGTTTGCTTGATTTTTGCCCAACGTCAATTTTAAACATTTCCCGTTTTCTCCAGATCATATTCAGGTAGGTTAGGAAGGGTTAGCTTAGGTTAGGTTAGGATGGTTAGGTTAGGCTGGGTTAGGTTAGGTTAAACTGGTTAGGTTAGGCTGGGTTAGGTTAGGCTGGTTAGGTTAGGTTGGTTAGGTTAGGCTGATTAAGTTAGGCTGGTTAGGTTAGGCTGGTTAGGTTAGGCTGGGTTAGGTTAGGCTGGGTTAGGTTAGGTTGGTTAGGTTAGGCTGATTAAGTTAGGCTGGTTAGGTTAGGCTGGTTAGGTTAGGCTGGGTTAGGTTAGGCTGGGTTAGGTTAGGCTGGGTTAGGTTCCATTAACCTGTAAAAGCGTATATTTAACTAAAAATAAATAAATTAGATAAACCAGGCCGTGATAAGTCTATCAACGGGGGTAGCCGAGGAAAAAATAAAAAACATTTATATATGAACATTTGGTTCTCTTGGTGGGACACTGGACCGGTGGGACACTGGACCGGTGGGACACTGGACCGGTGGGACACTGGACCGGTGGGACACTGGACTGGTGGGACACTGGACCGGTGGGACACTGGACCGGTGGGACACTGGACCGGTGGGACACTAGGCTGGCGGAATAACCAACATGGCTTTACCGCTTCATATACCTGTTAGATCAGAGTGGCAGCCAGTTTGACGTACCGTTACAGTTTGATGATAATATCTATAAAGTGAGTCAAAAACCAGTTAGCCAGACTTAAGTTGTGGAGGTGAAAAGTACAGTGCCTGCACTTGTAGTGACGTTACGGTGTTGTGGGTCACTGGATCCTCATGACTGTGAACTTCTGGGAAGGACACCTACGGAGCGACTGATTCTAATTATCTGCCTTCTTCTTTTGGTCAAATATTTGATTAATTTGTAATTGTTCAATGCATTCTCCATATTTGTGTTTAAACTTCGCAAAGTAAATGTTAATTATTATTTATTTATTATGCATAAATTTTCCTCACCATTAATAATAACATTAATAACATTTGGATCATTTCCATTACTACTGTTGTATGTTTCGTTAATGACTTAGAGTTGACTATACCCAATAAGCACTCTATTACCTAATATAACAGGTGTCCAGAAGAGACGGATGTGAGAGTACGGGAATTAGAAATGCCACACCGATGCTAGATGCTGAGGACTCTGCTTAAGTTTTCTCTCTTGTTTAAGCACAATCAACTATTATCTGGATGCTGAAGGCAAGCATAGTAAAGCAGAAGGCTCTCTTCCTACCTTCCATTTCATCTGGTCAGTGCGACATGAACCAGGGTAAAAACATACCAAATCTTATTAGGAAAACAGCTTGGAATTTATAGGAGAGATGGGAGTGGATGGAAGGCTTGTGCTGTAAGCTACATCTCCTGGATAGTGCTACTCTTACCACAAGTTCTCATGTTACGCCACTACCAGACGCAGAGGTGTGTGTACCAGGGTTCTACTTCCACACACAACTAGTTCTGCTGCTAGATACTGTTCTTCAGGTGGCTGCAACACAGTATCTTGAACACCTCAGAGAAACCCCCAGGATACCGATGTCCGCTGAATAGAGAGGACTTTGACTAGTACAATACTATGTCTTCAATCTTCAAAGACAACTGAGAGAGCGAGAGAAAAGAAGGAGTGAAAGATAGAGACATTAAACGAAGTTGGGTTACAAAGATGTTTAAGAAACTCATCCTTAAAGCACAAAATACGTTACATAATTACATTATTAACTTGTAGTGCTTCTCACTTCCTGGTACACCCGCTCGCTCACCTCTAACCTGTTAATTACACCAACTTCGTAACGTGATCTGGACGCTGACTGGCCTCAGGTTATCACACGTGTAGGCTTTTCTTATTTGAATTGCTAAATACGTCGGATTTTAAACGTTCATTATCAAGTAAGTGGATCGTGACCACCAGGACTCGCTGATTTATAACCTAACTGTATAAAATGACTCAGTGTCTGCTCTAAATGTTTGTCCAATTCTCTAAAATTTTATATACATATATTCATTAGTCGTTTCGTGGTTCTGTAATTACTGTATAATTTTAGCTGTTGTTTGCTTTACCGCATCTACCGTTTCCCACGAAGGTAGAGTGACCACAAGGAAAAACATCCTCCATTACTCACTCAGTACCTATCTTCCCAAATAACCTTCCCATCCACAACATCCCCACCTGATGTTGTCATATACGTATTATTTATTTTGCGATCAAGAAGAGTTTCGCAGGAAGGTTACTGAAGCTGCGTATCACATCTGCACTAACACTCAACATTACTTTATTCCATATACCCTCCTTATATAATGAGCATTTTATTTATTTATTAACACATCAGCTGTCTCCCACCAAGGTATGGTGGCCCGAAAAAGAAAAACTTTCATCATCATTCACTCCATCACTGTCTTGCCAGAGGCATGTCTACACTACAGTTATAAAACTGCAACATTAACATCCCTCCTTAAGAGTGCAGGCACTGTACTTCCCATCTCCAGGACTCAAGTCCGGCCTGCCGGTTTTCCTGAATCCCTTCATAAATGTTACCTTGCTCACACTCCAACAGCACGTCAAGTCCTAAAAGCCATTTGTCTCCATTCGCTCCTATCAAGTACGCTCACACACGCTTGCTGGAAGTCCAAGCCCCTCGCACACAAAACCTCCTTTACCCCTCCCTCCAACCTTTCCTAGGCCGACCCCTACCCCGCCTTCCCTCCACTACAGATTTATACACACTCGAAGTCATTCTGTTTCGTTCCATCCTCTCTACATGTCCAAACCATCTCAATAACCCCTCCTCAGCTCTCTGGATAATAGTTTTGGTAATCCCACACCTCCTCCTAATCTCCAAACTACGGATTCTCTGCATTATATTCACACCACACATTGCCCTCAGACATGACATCTCTGCCTCACACCCATACTGCTGACACGTCCACTCCCAAATATCTGAATACATTCACCTCCTCCATATTCTCTCTCTGCAATCTAATATCCAATCTTCCGTTACCTAAACTTTTTGTTATCCTCATCACCTTACTCTTTTATATGTTCACTTTTAATTTCCTTCTTTTACATACCCTACCAAACTCATCAACCAACCTCTGCAACTTCTCCCAAAAGCACAGTGTCATCAGCAAAGAGCAACTGTGCCAATTCCCACTTTGTGTTAGATTCTTAATCTTTAACCCACACCTCTTGCCAACACCCGAGCATTCACTTCTCTTACAACTCCATCTATAAATATATTGAACAACCATGGTGACGTCACACATCCTTGTCTAAGGTTACTTTTACTGGGAAATAATCTCCCTCTCGCCTACATACTCTAACCTGAGCCTCATTTTCCTCGTAAATACTCTTCACTGGTTTTCAGTAACCTACAGTAACCCTATCCACCCTATCATACGCCTTTTCCAAATCCATAAATGCCACAAAACCTCTTTACCCTTATTTAAATACTGTTCACCTACATGTTTCACTATAGTCTACACACACCCTACAATTCCTAAAGCCTCCTTGTTCATCTGCTCTCCGTCTTACTCTTAATTCTTTCAATAATAACTCTACCATACACTTTACCAGGTATACTCAACAGACTTATTCCCCTATAATTTTTATACTCTCATTTGTCCCCTTTGCCTTTATACAAAGGAACAATACACGCTCTCTGCCAATCCCTAGGTACCTTACCCTCTTCCATACATTTATTAAATAATAGCACCAACCACTCCAAAACTATATCCCCACCTGCTTTTAACATTTCTATCTTTATCCCATCAATCCCAGCTGATTTACCCCCTTTCATTCTACCCACTGCCTCACGAACTTCCCCTACACCCACAACTGGCTCTTCCACACTCCTACAAGATGTTGTAGATGAATGGTTCAGAGAACCGACAAGTTGATAAATTAGACACATATGCAACACTTGGGTATCTTTATTGAGGAAACGTTTCGCCACACAGTGGCTTCATCAGTCCAATACACATCGACTCCAGGCCGAGGGACTGATTACCTCAAACTCCTCCTCTCTTTACAACTTTCTACTTTGTATTGGACTGATGAAGCCACTGTGTGGCGAAACGTTTCCTCAATAAAGATACCCAAGTGTTGCATATGTGTCTAATTTATCAACTATAAGATGTTATTCCTCCTTGCCCTATACACGAAATCACAGCTTCCGTATCTTCATCAACATTTACCAATTCCTCAAGATATTCCCTCCATTTTCTCGATACCTCTAACTCTCCATTTAATAACTCTCCTTTCGTATTTTTAACTAACAAATCCATTCTTTCCCTAGGCTTTCTGAACTTATTAATCTCACTCCAAAACTTTTTTTTATTTTCAACAAAATTTGTTGATAACATCTCACCCACTCTCTCATTTGCTCTCTTTTTACATCGTTTCACCACTCTCTTAACTTCTCTTTTTCTCTTCATATACTCCTTCCTTCTTGCATCACTTCTACTTTGTAAAAACCTCTCATATGCTAACTTTTTCTCTCTTACTACTCTCTTTACATCATCATTCCACCAATCGCTCTTCTTCCCTCCCGCACCCACTTTCCTATAACCACAAACTTCTGCTGAACACTCTAACACTATATTCTTAAACTTACCCCATACCTCTTCTACCCCATTGCCTGTACTCTCACTAGCCCATCTGTCCTCCAACAGTTGTTTATATCTTACCCTAACCGCCTCCTCCTTTAGTTTATAAATCTTCACTTCTCTCTTACTTGCTGGTTCCATTTTCCTTGTATCCCATCTACATTTTACTCTCACTGTAGCTACAACTAAAAAGTGATCTGATATATCTGTGGCCCCTGTATAAACATATACATCCTGAAGTCTACCGAACAGTATTTTATCTACCAATACGTAGTCCAATAAACTACTGTCATTACGCCCTACAGCATATCTTGTATACTTATTTATCATCTTTTTCTTAAAATATGTGTTACCTATAACCAAACCCCTTTCTATACAAAGTTCAATCAAATGTTCCCCATTATCATTTACACCTGGTACCCCAAACTTACCTACCACACCCTCTCTACATGTTTCTCCTACTTTAGCATTTAGGTCCCCTACCACAATTACTCTCTCACTTGGCTCAAAAGTTCCTACACACTCGCTTAACATCTCCCAAAATCACTCTCCTCCACACTCCTCTCTTCTCCAGGTGCATACACGCTTTTTATGACCCATTTTTCACATCTGACCCTTATTTTAATCCACATAATCCTTGAATTTATACATTTATATTCCCTCTTCTTTCTCCATAACTGATCCTTCAACATTATTGCTACCCCTTCCTTAGCTCTAACTCTCTCAGATACTCCTGACTTAATCCCATTTATTTATCCCCACTGAAACTCCCCTAACCCCTTCAGCTTTGTTTCGCTTAGGGCCAGGACATCTAACTTCTTTTCATTCATAACATTACCAATTATTTCTTTCTTATCATCCGCACTACATCCACGCACATTCAAACGTCACAGTTTTATAAAGTTTTTCTTTTCCTTGTTTTTAGTAGTTAATACAGGAGAAGGGGTTACTAGCCCATTGCTCCCGGCATTTAGTCGCCTCCTACGACACGCATAGCTTACAGAGAAAGAATTCTGTTCCACCTTCCCATGGAAATAAGCAGAAATAAACAAGAACAAGAACTAGTAAGAAAATAGAAGAAAAATCCCAGAGGGGTTAGTATATATATATATATATATATGCTTGTACATGAATGTGTAGTGTGACCTAAGTGTAAGTAGAAGTAGCAAGACGTACCTGAAATCTTGCATGTTTATGAGACAGACAAAAGACACCAGCAATCCTACCATCATGTAAAACAATTACAGGATTTCGTTTTACACTCACTTGGCAGGACGGTAGTACCTTCCTGGGCGGTTGCTGTCTACCAACCTACCACACACACACACACACACACACACACACACACACAAGTGAAGAGGCTACTAAGCGAGCTAGATACCTCAAAGGCGATGGGGCCGGATAACATCTCTCCATGGGTCCTGAGAGAGGGAGCAGAGGAGCTATGTGTACCCCTAACAACAATCTTCAACACATCTATCGAAACAGGGCAGCTACCTGAGGTATGGAAAACAGCAAATGTAGTTCCAATTTTTAAAAAAGGAGACAGGAACGTAGCACTAAACTACAGCCCAGTGTCACTGACATGTATAGTATGCAACGTCATGGAGAAGATTATCAGAAGAGTGGTGGAGCACCTAAAAAGGAATGAGATTATCAACGACGTCCAACACGGTTTCAGGGAGGGGAAATCCTGTGTCACAAACCTACTGGAGTTCTACGACAGGGTGACAGCAGTAAGACAAGAGAGAGAGGGGTGGGTAGATTGCATATTCTTGGACTGTAAGGAGGCGTTTGACACAGTTCCACACAAGAGATTAGTGCAGAAGCTGGAGGACCAGGCAGGGGTAACAGGGATGGCACTACAATGGATCAGGGAATACCTGTCAGGAAGACAGCAGCGAGTCATGGTACGTGGCGAGGTGTCAGAGTGGGCGCCGGTGACGAGTGGAGTTCCACCGGGGTCAGTCCTAGGACCGGTGCTGTTTCTGGTATTTGTGAACGACATGACGGAAGGAATAGACTCCGAAGTGTCCCTGTTTGCAGATGATGTGAAGTTGATGAGAAGAATTCAATCGGACGAGGACCAGGCAGAACTACAAAGGGATCTGGACAGGCTGCAAGCCTGGTCCAGCAATTGGCTCCTGGAGTTCAACCCCACCAAGTGCAAAGTCATGAAGATTGGGGAAGGGCAAAGAAGACCGCAGACGGAGTAACGTCTAGGGGGCCAGAGACTACAAACCTCAATCAAGGAAAAATATCTTGGGGTGAGTATAACACCAGGCACATCTCCTGAGGCGCACATCAACCAAATAACTGCTGCAGAATATGGGCGCCTAGCAAACCTAAGAACAACATTCCGACATCTTAATAAAGAATCGTTCAGGACCCTGTACACTGTGTACGTTAGGCATATACTAGAGTATGCAGCACAAGTTTGGAACCCACCAGGTTGTGACTCTTCTGAAGAGTTTCATTGTAGCTGAAATTACATTATATCTTGGTACTTCACTTTAATTACACAACTGCTCACTAGATCTTTTTTTATCAGATAACAAAAAAAAAGAACATTTAAGTGTAAAATATTTGGTAACATAACAGTGAATTGCTAGGCTGCCGGTTACAATACTTTGTGAAGAATATACACGACGTTCTGCCCTCTAGGCTCAGCTATGTGATGATATTTTCTTATTTTATATGATGATATTGTCTTATTATATATGATGATGTTGGTTTATTATATACTTTTTTTGTGATATTCGCTGTACGATTTGTATAATCTCAGTAAAACGTTTTTGTACTGATCTGTTATTATATTATATTCATGTCGAAGCTCTAAACACGCCAGTGTGGTCTTGAAGCCCTGGTCTGTTATAGCTGGACCGTTAGTGTGGTCTTGAAGGCCTGGTCTGTGTTATAGCTGGACCGTTAGTGTGGTCTTGAAGGCCTGGTCTGTGTTATAGCTGGACCGTTAGTGTGGTCTTGAAGGCCTGGTCTGTTATAGCTGGACCGTTAGTGTGGTCTTGAAGGCTTGGTCTGTTATAGCTGGACCGTTAGTGTGGTATTGAAGGCCTGGTCTGTTATAGCTGGACCGTTAGTGTGGTCGTGAAGGCCTGGTCTGTGTTATAGCTGGACCGTTAGTGTGGTCGTGAAGGCCTGGTCTGTTATAGCTGGACCGTTAGTGTGGTCGTGAAGGCCTGGTCTGTTATAGCTGGACCGTTAGTGTAGTCGTGAAGGCCTGGTCTGTGTTATAGCTGGCCCGTTAGTGTGGTCGTGAAGGCCTGGTCTGTTATAGCTGGACCGTTAGTGTGGTCTTGAAGGCCTGGTATGTTATAGCTGGACCGTTAGTGTGGTCGTGAAGGCCTGGTCTGTGTTATAGCTGGCCCGTTAGTGTGGTCGTGAAGGCCTGGTCTGTTATAGCTGGACCGTTAGTGTGGTCGTGAAGGCCTGGTCTGTTATAGCTGGACCGTTAGTGTGGTCGTGAAGGCCTGGTCTGTTATAGCTGGACCTTTAGTGTGGTCTTGAAGGCCTGTTTTGTGTTATAGCTGGCCCGTTAGTGTGGTCGTGAAGGCCTGGTCTGTTATAGCTGGACCGTTAGTGTGGTCGTGAAGGCCTGGTCTGTTATAGCTGGACCTTTAGTGTGGTCGTGAAGGCCTGGTCTGTGTTATAGCTGGCCAGTTAGTGTGGTCTTCAATGCCTGGTCTGTGTTATAGCTGGCCCGTTAGTGTGGTCGTGAAGGCCTGGTCTGTTATAGCTGGACCGTTAGTGTGGTCGTGAAGGCCTGGTCTGTTATAGCTGGACCGTTAGTGTGGTCGTGAAGGCCTGGTCTGTGTTATAGCTGGCCCGTTAGTGTGGTCGTGAAGGCCTGGTCTGTGTTATAGCTGGCCCGTTTGTGTGGTCTTGAAGGCCTGGTCTGTTATAGCTGGACCTTTAGTGTGGTCGTGAAGGCCTGGTCTGTGTTATAGCTGGCCAGTTAGTGTGGTCTTCAATGCCTGGTCTATGTTATAGCTGGCCCGTTTGTGTGGTCTTGAAGGCCTGGTCTGTGTTATAGCTGGACCGTTTGTGTGGTCTTGAAGGCCTGGTCTGTGTTATAGCTGGCCCGTTTGTGTGGTCTTGAAGGCCTGGTCTATGTTATAGCTGGCCCGTTTGTGTGGTCTTGAAGGCCTGGTCTGTGTTATAGCTGTTCAGTTAGTGTCGTCAAAGGCCTGGTCTGTGTTATAGCTGGCCAGTTAGTGTCGTCAAAGGCCTGGTCTGTGTTATAGCTGGCCAGTTAGTGTCGTCAAAGGCCTGGTCTGTGTTATAGCTGGCCAGTTAGTGTCGTCAAAGGCCTGGTCTGTGTTATAGCTGGCCAGTTAGTGTCGTCAAAGGCCTGGTCTGTGTTATAGCTGGCCAGTTAGTGTCGTCAAAGGCCTGGTCTGTGTTATAGCTGGCCAGTTAGTGTCGTCAAAGGCCTGGTCTGTGTTATAGCTGGACAGTTAGTGTGGTCAAAGGCCTGGTCTGTGTTATAGCTGGACAGTTAGTGTGGTCTTGAAAGCCTGGTCTGTGTTATAGCTGGACCGTTAGTGTGGTCTTGAAGGCCTGGTCTGTTATAGCTGGACCGTTAGTGTGGTCTTGAAGGCCTGGTCTGTGTTATAGCTGGACCGTTAGTGTGGTCTTGAAGGCCTGGTCTGTGTTATAGCTGGACAGTTATTGTGGTCATGAAGGCCTGGTCTGTGTTATAGCTGGACAGTTAGTGTGGTCATGAAGGCCTGGTCTGTGTTATAGCTGGACAGTTAGTGTGGTCTTGAAGGCCTGGTCTGTGTTATAGCTGGACCGTTAGTGTGGTCTTGAAGGCCTGGTCTGTGTTATAGCTGGACCGTTAGTGTGGTCTTGAAGGCCTGGTCTGTGTTATAGCTGGACAGTTAGTGTGGTCTTGAAGGCCTGGTCTGTGTTATAGCTGGACCGTTAGTGTGGTCTTGAAGGCCTGGTCTGTGTTATATCAGTCACACAGTGTGACAGATAACACAATACAAGCCCCCTGGTGTTATCTGTAGGACACTTGCCGAAAGTTTCCGTCATATACTGACGTGTATTGTTAACACATGAGTGGACTCAGTCAAGGACTCGTATATGGTAAAGACATTACTATATAACACACCTTGTCCATTGTAGCACATTACTGGCTGGAAAAAGTATTACTCCGGGACCCGTCTTACACTCCGCCGCCCTAGACAAAACGTGTTTTGTTATCGTTCACAACTCGGCATAATTGTGTTATTTCTGGTGTTTATGGAGTAGTGTGTGTCGGAAGTTGTCAGCTGACGCTACTTGGCATAATTTACTGTGCGGGTAATGTTTACTTGCTTGGTTTGTTAGGTTAAATCTTGGTGTATATAGACCGAGACTGTAGACACCTCTCAGTGTATATGCACAAAGATTGACATTTCTTAGTGTTTATACATGGGTATAGACATCTTTCAGTGTATGTACACTTAGAGTAATACACATTTCAGTTATATACATTGTTGGAGATAATAAGTCAGGTAAGAGAGTATCTTAATCAAGATGCAATAATAACCTGGTCTAACACTAGTTGTTACTTTACTTTGTATCATTCACCTTCACTGTCTAAAATATTTAAGTTAAGTTTCGGCGAGTTAACTAATCAGATCTAACTTATTATATTAACACCAGTAAATGTAATAATGCGTAAGACCGAGAGAAGTTTAGATACGCAAACAGAAAACGAGGAACCGACAAAAAATATGAGTGTAAAATCGCGACGATCACAATATACCGCCACCGTCACTTTACCGACATTGTTGAGTCAGTAAACTGCTCAGGTTTGTTTACGAGGATCAGTGGAATGAACTGTTATGGCGTTTATAATATAAACAAAATTACAGTACAGTTAGCGTTTATTTTAAGCAAATTTAGGTAAGTAAGCTTCACAACCAGATGTATTTGCATGGAGTTTAAGATACAGTGAATAATATTTTTCGTAGTCAACAGCCACAGTTATTGCTTTATATCGTAAATCTTACGCTAAAATATAGAATCCTAAACGCGGATACCTCTGTTTATGGAGTCAAGCCTTCGTTCTCAAGCTTGAACCAGGCAATTAAACTCTTACGAGGGCAGATAATTGGTGTTTATATCATGAGTCCGTAAAAATGATTCATGTGCGCCTGTCCCTGGTGGTATTGGCCCCAGGGGAACATGAATATACAGAAGTCATGTTGAAGTAGTGAGCGCTGCCTAGAATCTCACATGTTGCTCATGTTTAACTATATCTGCGCTTGGGAAATAGGGCAAGCTTTTCGTGGTCTACGGGAAATACGTAGCTTTTAGTAGGCACCTAAAAGAAGCTAGCTTTCAGTGGGTGTGAAAAGGTAGCTTTTAGTGGGTACGAAAAGAAGGTAACTTAGTGGGTACCAAAAGAAGGTAACTTAGTGGGTGCGAAAAGAAGGTAACTTAGTGGGTACGAAAAGAAGGTAACTTAGTGGGTACGAAAAGAAGGTAACTTAGTGGGTGCGAAAAGAAGGTAACTTAGTGGGTACGAAAAGAAGGTAACTTAGTGGGTACGAAAAGAAGGTAACTTAGTGGGTACGAAAAGAAGGTAACTTAGTGGGTGCGAAAAGAAGGTAACTTAGTGGGTACGAAAAGAAGGTAACTTAGTGGGTACGAAAAGAAGGTAACTTAGTGGGTGCGAAAAGAAGGTAGCTTTTATTGGACTTAGGAAAATGATACGTTTAGGTGGGCTATGGGAGGGGGGCGAATAGCTGTTTAAAACCTGTGTGTAGGTTAGTTAAGGTACAGTTTCTGATTATATGTGCAAGAAATCAAGAATATGCAAGCGAGAATGTGATTAAGAAACAGAACACGTTCTTTAAAGCCTAGCTAAACATCCTAGCAATGATTAAAGCTTCAGATAGCCTAGCTTAGTATCCTAGCAATGATTAAAGCTTCATATAGCCTAGCTTAGTATCCTAGCAATGATTAAGCTTCAGATATCCTAGCTTGGCATCCTAGCAATGATTAAGCTTCAGATATCCTAGCTTAGTATCCTAGCAATGATTAAGCTTCAGATATCCTAGCTTAGCATCCTAGCTGTGATTTAAGCTTCAGATATCCTAGCTTAGTATCCTAGCTGTGATTTAAGCTTCAGATATCCTAGCTTAGTATCTTAGCAATGATTAAGCTTCAGATATCCTAGCTTAGCATCCTAGCTGTGATTTAAGCTTCAGATATCCTAGCTTAGTATCCTAGCAATGATTAAGCTTCAGATATCCTAGCTTAGTATCCTAGCTGTGATTTAAGCTTCAGATAGCCTAGCTTAGTATCCTAGCAATGATTAAGCTTCAGATATCCTAGCTTAGTATCCTAGCTGTGATTTAAGCTTCAGATATCCTAGCTTAGTATCCTAGCAATGATTAAGCTTCAGATATCCTAGCTTAGTATCCTAGCTGTGATTTAAGCTTCAGATATCCTAGCTTAGTATCCTAGATGTGATTAAGCTTCAGATATCCTAGCTTAGTATCCTAGCTGTGATTTAAGCTTCAGATATCCTAGCTTAGTATCCTAGCTGTGATTTAAGCTTCAGATATCCTAGCTTAGTATCCTAGCTGTGATTAAGCTTCAGATATCCTAGCTTAGTATCCTAGCTGTGATTTAAGCTTCAGATATCCTAGCTTAGTATCCTAGCAATGATTAAGCTTCAGATATCCTAGCTTAGTATCCTAGCAATGATTAAGCTTCGGATATCCTAGCTTAGTATCCTAGCTGTGATTTAAGCTTCAGATATCCTAGCTTAGTATCCTAGCTGTGATTTAAGCTTCAGATATCCTAGCTTAGTATCCTAGCTGTGATTTAAGCTTCAGATATCCTAGCTTAGTATCCTAGCTGTGATTTAAGCTTCGGATATCCTAGCTAGTATCCTAGCTGTGATTTAAGCTTCAGATATCCTAGCTTAGTATCCTAGCTGTGATTTAAGCTTCAGATATCCTAGCTTAGTATCCTAGCTGTGATTTAAGCTTCAGATATCCTAGCTTAGTATCCTAGCTGTGATTTAAGCTTCGGATATCCTAGCTTAGTATCCTAGCTGTGATTTAAGCTTCAGATATCCTAGCTTAGTATCCTAGCTGTGATTTAAGTTCAGATAGCCTAGCTTAGTATCCTAGCTGTGATTTAAGCTTCAGATATCCTAGCTTAGTATCCTAGCTGTGATTTAAGCTTCAGATAGCCTAGCTTAGTATCCTAGCTGTGATTTAAGCTTCAGATATCCTAGCTTAGTATCCTAGCTGTGATTTAAGCTTCAGATAGCCTAGCTTAGTATCCTAGCTGTGATTTAAGCTTCAGATAGCCTAGCTTAGTATCCTAGCTGTGATTAAGCTTCAGATATCCTAGCTTAGTATCCTAGCTGTGATTAAGCTTCAGATATCCTAGCTTAGTATCCTAGCTGTGATTTAAGCTTCAGATATCCTAGCTTAGTATCCTAGCAATGATTAAGCTTCAGATATCCTAGCTTGGCATCCTAGCAAAGATTCAAGCTTCAGATAGCCTAGCTTAGTATCCTAGCAATGATTAAGCTTCAGATAGCCTAGCTTAGTATCCTAGCAATGATTAAGCTTCGGATATCCTAGCTTAGTATCCTAGCTGTGATTTAAGCTTCAGATATCCTAGCTTAGTATCCTAGCTGTGATTTAAGCTTCAGATAGCCTAGCTTAGTATCCTAGCTGTGATTTAAGCTCAGATATCCTATTTTTAATAATTATTTTCTCTCGGTTTTCACTCAGGAAGACACTAATAATATCCCAAGAATTAGGTATTTTAGTGGGCCTGAAGAAGATAAATTATGTAGTATCACAGTCACTAGCGAAATGGTTATCAAACAGATAGACCGTTTGAAGCAAAATAAATCGCCAGGCCCTGATGAGCTTTTTCAAGGGTTCTTAAGGAATGCAATATTGAACTCTGTGAACCCTTAACTAACATTTTTAACCTATCTCTTCAAACAGGTGTAGTGTCTGATACGTGGAAGATGGCTAATGTAATTCCTATTTTTAAAGCAGGGGACAAGTCGTTACCATCAAATTACCGCCCAATAAGTCTAACTTCAATTGTAGGCAAATTATTAGAGTCGATTATAGCTGATAACATAAGAAGCCATCTCGATAGGCATAATTTGATTAATGATACTCAACATGGATTCACCAGGGGCCGTTCCTGCCTAACTAATTTATTAACTTTTTCAGTAAGGCTTTTGAGGCAGTTGATCATGATAAAGAATTCGATATTGTTTATTTGGATTTTAGTAAGGCTTTTGATAGAGTACCACATCAGAGACTGTTAAAGAAAGTGGCTGCTCACGGCATTGGGGGAAAAGTGTTTTCATGGATCGAGTCATGGCTCACCAATAGGAAGCAGAGGGTGTGCATTAATGGGGTTAAATCTGAGTGGGGATCTGTAACAAGTGGCGTTCCACAGGGATCGGTTTTGGGCCCGTTGTTGTTTATAATATATATAAATGACCTTGACGAGGGAATTACTAGTGATATGAGCAAATTCGCTGATGACACGAAGATAGGTAGGATAATCGATTCAGACGTAGATGTCAGTGAACTACAGGAGGATTTAGACAAACTCAATTCCTGGTCAGAAAAATGGCAGATGCAGTTCAATGTAGATAAATGCAAAGTTCTAAAGCTCGGGAATGTTCATAACCCTAGCACCTACCAGCTTAATAATGTTGAACTCAGCCGTACAGAATGCGAAAAGGATCTGGGGGTTATGGTAAGCAGCAACCTCAAACCAAGTCAGCAATGCCTAAGCGTAAGAAATAAAGCAAATAGATTACTGGGATTTATATCAAGAAGTGTAAGCAACAGAAGTCCAGCGGTTATATTACAGCTTTATACATCATTAGTAAGGCCTCACCTAGATTATGCAGCTCAGTTCTGGTCTCCATTTTACAGAATGGATATAAATTCGTTAGAAAACATTCAGCGACGAATGACAAAGTTAATTCATAGCATTAGAAATCTTCCGTATGAAGAAAGATTGAAGACCCTTAAATTACATTCACTTGTAAGACGAAGAATGAGGGGAGACATGATCGAGGTATATAAGTGGAAGATGGGTACTAATAAGGGGGATATAAATAAGGTCTTGAGGATATCTCTCCAAGAGAGAACCCGCAATAATGGATTCAAATTAGATAAGTTTAGATTTAGAAAGGATATAGGAAAATATTGGTTTGGAAATAGGGTAGTTGATGAGTGGAACAGTCTGCCTAGTAGGGTCATTGAAGCTATGACCTTGGGTAGTTTCAAATTTAGGTTGGATAAATTCATGAGTGAGAGGGGTTGGATTTGAGGGGACTGCACTTGAGTTAATAGAATCTTCAAAGCTTATTTCTTGGGTAGAATTGAAAATTAGGTTGGGGAATTATTCTGTTAGTGGGATGGATTGTGAAGGACCTGCCTAGTATGGGCCAACAGGCCTCTGCAGTGTTCCTCCTTCTTATGTTCTTATGTTCTTATGTCACGGAACTTCAGGAGGATTTAGACAAACTCAATTCCTGGTCAGAAAAGTGGCAGATGCAGTTCAATGTAGATAAATGCAAGGTTCTGAAGCTCGGGAGTGTCCATAACCCAAGCACTTATAAGTTAAATAACGTAGAACTTAGCCATACAGATTGCGAGAAGGACTTGGGGGTGATGGTAACAGCAACCTTAAACCAAGACAGCAATGCCTAAGCGTACGTAATAAGGCAAATAGATTACGGGATTTATATCAAGAAGTGTTAGCAACAGAAGTCCAGAGGTTATATTACAGCTTTATACATCATTAGTAAGGCCTCACCTAGATTACGCAGCTCAGTTTTGGTCTCCATATTACAGAATGGACATAAATTCGTTAGAAAACATTCAGCGTAGAATGACTAAATTAATACATAGCATTAGAAATCTTCCTTACGAAGAAAGATTGAAGACCCTAAAATTACATTCACTTGTAAGACGTAGAATGAGGGGAGACATGATCGAGGTATACAAGTGGAAAATGGGTATTAACAAAGGGGATATAAATAAGGTCTTGAGGATATCTCTCCAAGAGAGAACCCGCAATAATGGATTCAAGTTAGATAAGTTTAGATTTAGAAAGGATATAGGAAAGTATTGGTTTGGAAATAGGGTAGTTGATGAGTGGAACAGTCTGCCTAGTAGGGTTATTGAAGCTAGGGCCTTGGGTAGTTTCAAATTTAGGTTGGATAAATTCATGAGTGAGAGGGGTTGGATTTGAGTGGGACTCGGCATGAGTGGGTAGAATTGTCAAAGCTTATTTCTTGGGTAGCATTGAAAATTTGGTTGAGCAAATATTCTGTTAGTGGGACGGATTGTGAAGGACCTGCCTAGTATGGGCCAACAGGCCTGCTGCAGTGCTCCTCCTTTCTTATGTTCTTATGTTCTTATGTTCTTAGTATCCTAGCTGTGATTTAAGCTTCAGATAGCCTAGCTTAGTATCCTAGCTGTGATTTAAGCTTCAGATATCCAAACAGTATCCTGCTGGTTTGCTTAAAACCTGGCAGTATCCAAACAATGATTAAGCTTCAGATATCCTGTTAGTATCCTTGCAATGCTTGAAGCTTCATAAACCAGCTTAGTATCCTAGCAGTGATTTAAGTTCGATAGCATAGCTTAGTATCCTAGCAGTGATTTAAGCTTAGTTCCCTAGCAGTTATTTAAGCTAGCATCTTGTAAAGTTTCCAATATAGGCTGGACAAATATGTAGCGAGAAGAGTTGGGTTTGAAAAGGACCTGCCTAGAATTAGCCTGTAGGCCTATTGCAGTTCTTCATGTTATGGATGAAGGAACTCAAGTGGGTCACTCCAAGAAGTGACCAAGGTCCCAAGGGACTGACACTTACCCAGTTTAAAGATGTTCATGACTGGTATACAATACCGTCAAGATGAACATTAGACAATGTGCAACATCTGGGTATCTTTATTGTAGACGTTTCGCCCCAGTGGCTTTATCAATACAAATTCTAGGACAAAACTTGAAGACAGTAGAACTATATACAAAAGATGAGGAATGATCCTCGGCCTTGGAGTTGGTGTAGAGCACTGTAGGTCCTGATTACCCCTCATCCTTTACTTAACTTTTTATATAGTTCTAATGTCTTCAAGTTTTGTCCTAGAATCTGTACTGATAAAGCCACTGGAGGGCGAAAAAGTCTACAATAAAGATACCCAGATGTTGCACATGTCTAATTTTCAGTTAAAATATGTTCAAAGTGTATGCACTGTGTTTTTATCTACGTATATTGTAAGTATTATACCTTCTCCTTCCTTATGTTACTATATACAGGAAGGGTGACTCATCTCACGTCTTGCGCCTAGCAGGGTATCCCTAGAGGGGTGACTGTATGTCAGGTCTTGCGCCTAGCAGGGTATCCTAGATACAAGAGGGTAAATGAATGGTTCAAGAACATAAGAACATAAGAATGGAGGAACACTGCAGAAGGCTTACTGGCCCATACAAGGCAGGTCCATATCAAAACCACCACTACCTAAGAATTTATTCCCGTACTCACGACACCAATCAAACCCAGCCCCTCCCACCATATATTTGTCCAATCTCTTTTTTAAAACCACCCAAGGTCCTAGCCTCTATCACAGAACCGACGAGTTGGAAATTAGACACATATGCAACACTTGGGTACCTTATTGAGGAAAGTTGCCACACAGGGCCATCCCAAAAGGAGAATCAAAAAACAGGAGGGTTTGAGGTGGTCATCCTCAATCTTAGTCGATGTGTTTCTATTCAAGATTGATGGACTGACAACATCGACTCAAGATTGAGGGACTGACCACCTCAAACTCCTCCCCGTTTTTTAGGTTCTCCTTGTTTGGGCTGATGAAGCCACCGTGTGGCAAACGTTTCCTCAATAAAGATACCCTATTTTAATTTCCAACTTGGCCTAAATTCTTCACACCCTAACTTCCAACATTTGGAACAATAAAAGCCACCTTCCCCTCCCCAAAAAATTTCTCAAACCCCTCCTGTCTACAGTATATAAGCTTTCTCTACGCACATATGCTGTATACTATTCAAGATTGATGGACTGACAACATCTTCAAGATTGAGGGACTGACCACCTCAAACTTCCTGTTCTTCACGATTCTCCTTTGTATGGACTGATGAAGCCACTGTTGGCGAAACGTTTCCTCAATAAAGATACATAAGAACATAAGAA
>WNWK01032281.1:0-22018 GCA_009830355.1 Cherax destructor
ATACTTTCTCCCTATCTGCTTGATGACATTTAGGGTGAATTCTGCATATCGTTGTCGCTTCCCAGTCTTTATTTCATACATGTTGAAGGCATTGAGCATTGCAATGTCCACAAGGTGGAAAAACACTTTTATATACCACTTGCGACTCCTACGCACACAGTCAACAAAGCCTATCATCATGTCACACTTGTCGACTAGTCGCATATTGTTTGTATAGTCGATGGCAACAGCTGGCTTTTCAATAGGTTGATTGTTGAGCGTGCTCATTCTGTCTGTTTGTACCATCTCGTTTCTGTGGATGGTTGACAGCAATGTCACGCCCCTTTGTCATGCCATGACAGTGCCATGATGTCATTGGCATGAAACGCCTGCACTACACTTCCTCAGTGAACTTTGGCATGTTTTTTCTATTTCTTCTCACTGTTCCACATATATCAGTATTGTTCACACGTATGAAATCAGCAAGCATAGGGCTTGTGTACCAGTTGTCTGTGAACAATGTATGGCCCTTGCCAAGGTATGGCTGCATCATCTTGCGAACATCACCAGAAATGCCCAACATGCGCCTGGTATCATCAAGTGTATTTTTTCCTGTGTAGATAATGACATCCAACACAAGACCAGTCTCACAGTCACACATAACAAACAGTTTTATACCAAAGCGATTACGTTTGCTTGGTATATATTGTTTGAATGACAGTCGTCCCTTGAACAGAATCAAGGACTCATCAACAACAATGTTCTTGAATGGATAAAAGTAGGCACTGAATTTTTGCTTGAGATACAGAAACAATTCCCGGATTTTGTAGAGGAGGTCATTTCGGTTTGGTGTATTCCTATCTGAGAAGTGCAACATTCTCAGCAACAGAAGGAATCTGTTGCAGGGAAGGAGGTCTCGGAAGACTGGAGTGCTAATGAAGTGGTCTGTGGACCAGTAGTTTGCTATATTGTTCTTATATGTGTGTGGCATAAGCATGACAGTGCCAAGGAATAAATACATTTCAGCCACAGTTGTATCTTTCCACCTGCGCAGCCGTGACGATTCTGAAAAATCTGCATGGTCCATTGTATACTGGTAGTACAGGTTGGTCTGAGTAACAATCAGGTTCATTATTGGCTCATCAAAGTATAGTGGGGCCAGCACATGATTGAGAGGGTGCCTCGTGGTCCTTTGTCTGTCCACACACCGCGCCACGAGGTCCAGGCACCATGCCACCCACCACCTCTTCCTCTATCCCAGCATACTCTCCTTCATTATCACTTTCACTATCAGTGGCTGGGGTTTTGGATCGTGAACTGCCACGACCCTTGCCTCTGACTGCATATGGCACACTGCCTGAACGTAGGTAATGCGCCCATAGTACGTTTCACTGGGGAATAATGATAATCACTGTCACTCGACGAATCGTCTATGGGCATAAAATCGATTTCATCATCGTCACTTATATCACCTTCACTATCGTCACTATCATAACACATGGAAAATGCTAATTTCCTCTTGCGGAGCTGCCTTTGGGTAGTAACACTAGAAACCCCAGAGGTGCTGGGCTGAGGGTCTGTGGCCACACTGGCCACACCAGATGTGCTGGGCTGAGGGTCTGGTATGGCCACACTGGCCACACTGGCCACCCCAGAGGTGATGGGCTGAGGGTCATCTGGGTTGTCATCAATAGTTTCACTAATTCCTTGATTATTAGTGGCTATATCACTGTCAAATCCACTAAGCTCGCGTTCTCTATCACTTTCGAGAATAGTAGAGTGTTAATACGACGAGGCGTGAGTGAATCACGGGTGTGCCATGATGTTGACCCAAGATGGAGCTGAAACTAACTGGGGCTACCATGCGGTCCCTGGTGTCCCGATTTTCATACTGCGCACACTGAGGCGCAGACCCATTCTCTCATGTCTAGGCGACTCAGGCCTATTGCACTAAATTTGAACGAATGTAAAATAAAACGTAGATATACGTTCGGTCACTTTCGCGAGTGAACGTATATCTACGTGTGGACAGTTTAAGGGTTAAAAAGCAAGTGGGGCTATAGTTTTGGAGTGGTTGGTGCTTTTATTTAATAAATGTATGGAAGAGGGTAAGATACCTAGGGATTGGCAGAGATCATACATAGTTCCTTTGTATAAAGGCACAGGGGACAAAAGAGTGTAAAAATTATAGGGGAATAAGTCTGTTGATTATACCTGGAAAAGTGTATGGTAGAGTTATTATTGAAAGAATTAAGATTAAGACTAAGAGTAGGATAGCAAATGAACAAGGAGGCTTTAGGAAGGGTAGGGGGTGTGTAGACCAAGTGTTTACAGTGAAACATATAGCTGAACAATATTTAGATAAGGATAAAGAGGTTTTTGTGGCATTTATGGATTTGGAAAAGGCATATGACAGTGTGGATAAGGGGGCAATGTGGCAGATGTTGCAAGTGTATTGAAAAGAGGTAGGTTATTGAAAGCAGTGAAGAGTCTTTACTAGGTTAGTGAGGCTCAGGTTAGTGTATGTAGGAGAGAGGGAGGTCATTTCCCAGTAAAAGTAAGCCTTACACAAGAGTATGTGATGTCACAATGGTTGTTCAATATATTTATAGATGGGGTTGTAAGAGAAGTGATTGCTCGGGTGTTGGCAAGAGGTGTGGGGTTAAAAGATAAAGAATCTAACACAAAGTTGTCACAGCTGCTTTTTGCTGATGACACTGCTTTTGGGAGATTCTGAAAAGAAGTTGCAGAGGATGTTGGATGAGTTTGGTAGGGTATGTAAAAGAAGAAAATTAAAAGTGAATATAGGAAAGAGTAAGGTGACGAGGATAAAGAAAATAGGTAACGAAAGATTTGATATTAGATTGGAGGAGAGAGTATGGAGGAGGTGAATGTACATATTCAGATATTTAGGAGTGGATGTGTCAGCAGATGGGTCTATGAAAGATAAAGTGAATCATAGAATTGATGAGGGGAAAAAGGTGAGTGGTGCTCTGAGGAGTCTGGAGACAAAGAACTTTGTCCATGGAAGCAAAGAGGGGAATGTATGAGAGTATAGTTATACCAGTGCTCTTATATGGGTGTGAAGCATGGGTGGTGAATGTTGCAACAAGGGAAAGGCTGGAGGCAGTGGAGATGTCGTGTCTGAGGGCATTGTGTGGTGTGAATATAATGAAGAGAATTCTTAAATAACAAAAAAGGCACAATACCGTGACTGGAACAATACACACACAACCCGCACATATAAAGGGAGGAGCTTATGACGACGTTTCGGCCCGACTTGGACCATTGGTCCAAGTCGGGCCACGCTCGTACTCCTCCTTATATGTCGGGTTGTGTGTAAGAGAATTCTTAGTTTGAAAATTAGGAGGAGGTGCGGGATTACCAAAATTATTATCCAGAGGGCTGAGGAGGGGTTGTTTAAGTGATTCGGACATGTAGAGAGGATGAATCAAAATAGAATGACTTCAAGAGTGTATAAATCTGTAATGGAGGGAAGGTGGGGTAGGGGTCAGCTTAGGAAAGGTTGGAGGGAGGGGGTAAATGAGGTTTTGTGTGTGAGTGGCTTGGACTCTCAGCATGTCGGTATTCTTTGAAGATAGAGCTTAGATCTAGGTGAAATACCAGAGGCCTTAAAGATTGCAGACATAGCTCCTTTGCATAAGGGAAGTAGTAGAGCACTAGCTAAAAATTACAGACCGGTAGCCCTAACTTCTCACATCATAAAAATCTTTGAAAGAGTGATGAAACTGCAGATTACAAATTTCATGGACCAGCACAACCAGCATAACCCGAACCAGCATGGTTTTAGAGCAGGGCGATCATGCCTGTCACAGCTACTGAACCATTATGACAGAATTACAAAGGCATTGAAAGACGACCAAAACGCATGTGATTTACACAGATTTTGCAAAGGCATTTGACAAATGCGATCATGGAGTGATGCCGCACAAAATGAGGGCCATGGGCATTACGGGGAAGATAAGCAGATGGATTTTCAGGTTCCTATCACACACAACACAAACATAGTAGTAAACAGAGCAAGATCCAGCATCAGCGAGGTCAAAATTTCAGTGCCCTAAGGCACTGTCCTGGCACATCTGTTGTTTCTCATCCTCATAGTAGACATAGATAAAAACACCCGTCACACTTGTATCATCATTTGCAGATGACACTAAAATAAACATGGAAGTCACTGTGGTAGAGGACACTGAAAAATTACAGGAAGACATAAGCAGAGTTTTCCAGAGGGCAGTGGAGAACAACATGACGTTCAATGGTGATAAGTTCCAGCTGCTTAGGTATGGAAAGAATGAAGAACTCAAAAGGAACACTATATACAAAACTCAAGAGGGTCACCAAATAGAACAAAAGGGAACACATAAAAAACCTGGGAATAATTATGTCAGCTGATCTTTCTATTAAAGACCATAACAAGACAAAGATCACGACAGCCAGGAAAATGACGGGGGGAGGATATTGAGAACTTTCAAAACAAGGGAAATAATGCCAATGGTGATACTCTTCAAATCGCTAGTGCTCCCTCATTTAGAATATTGCTCAGTGCTGATGGCCCCGTTCAAAGCAAGAGAAATATCAGAGCTGGAACAAATACAGATATCATTTATGGCTCACATTGAGCCAGTAAAGCACCTAAAGTACTGGGAATGCCTTCAAGTCTTGAACATGTACAGTAGATCTTAGTTACATTCCTGAAAAAAAGCCAAACAACTTTGTTTTAGACCAACAGATCTTACAAAAATAAAAGCGAATATGTAATTGTAGTTCATTGTCGTGATGTATTATGTTGTTTTTACTGCTTAAGATTACAAATGCAACAGAAATAATAGTATTTCTTACCTTAAATTGTGGGTGCTGGTGTTTGTGGATGATTGTGGAGAGTTATGTTGTGGCCCTACTGGGCTGAGGTGGATGGTAGAGGTTCTGGTACTGAAGTCGATGGTTGTACTGGAGTGTGCATAAATCAGTCAAGTCAGTATGTCAGTCAGTCAAGTCAGTATGTCAGTCAGTCAAGTCAGTATGTCAGTCAGTCAAGTCAGTATGTCAGTCAGTCAAGTCAGTATGTCAGTCAGTCAAGTCAGTATGTCAGTCAGTCAAGTCAGTATGTCAGTCAGTCAAGTCAGTCAGTAAGTCAGTCAGTAAATCAGTCAGTAAGTCAGTCAGTAAATCAGTCAGTAAGTCAGTCAAGTCAATCAGTCAGTAAATCAGTCAAATCAGTCAAGTCAAGTCAATCAATCAGTCAGTCAGTCAGTAAATCAGTCAGTCATCACACAAATTCATAGTTACCTAGCAGAGGATGGTCCTACACACGTATGAACTCAAGGCTGGGACGAGGGTGGTGGGAGTGGAGGAGGGTGGCGGGGGATGGCGGTAGGTCTCCCCCGTTGACTCAGTGATCTAACCCACAGCCAGGCAGAGTATCCTGCAGGCGACGCTCCAAATTTTTTCCCTTCCCGCAAACTGAACCATGTTAAGCTAATTTTACAAAGTGTTATACAAAAATATGCAGTAATTCTTCAATAGTGCTATAACCAAAACTTGCCAAACAAAACCGTGTTAAACGACAGTCTACTGTACTCATTGGAGCAGAGGAGAGATGATAATATATACTACCTGGAAAGTACTCAAGGGCCTGGTCCCAAATCTGCAAACCGCCATAACAACATACTGGAGTGAGAGATATAGGAGGAAGTGTAAAATAAACCCAGTGAGGAGCAGGGGTGCAGTGGGGACAATAAGGGAACACTGTATCAACATCCGGGGTCCCAGACTATTCAACATCTTACCAGAAGATATCAGAAACACAGTTAGAACAAGTGTAGAAGCCTTCAAAAGGAAACTGGACAAGAATCTTCACCAGGTGCCAGATCCACCAGGCTGTGATAGATATGTGGGGCAGCATGCCTCCAGCAGCAACAGCCTGGTTGACCAGGCAAGCACCAGAAGAGCCTGAGCTATGGCCAGGCTCCGAGAGTTTACCTAGAGAGGGTTTCGGGGGTCAATGCCCCCGTGGCTTGGTCTGAGACCAGGCCTCATGGTGGATCAGGGTCTGATCAACCAGGCTGTTACTGCTGGCCGCACGCAAACTGATGTACGAACCACAGCCTGGTTGGTCAGGTACTGACTTTAGGTGCCTGTCCACTGCCTTCTTGAAGACAGCCAGGGGTCTATTGGTAATCCCCCTCATGTATGCTGGGAGGCAGTTGAACAGTCTTGGGCCATGGACACTTATTGTGTTGTCTCTCAATGTACTCGTGGCACCCCTGCTTTTCATCGGGGGAATGGTGCATCTCCTGCCGAATCTTTTGCTTTCATAGGGAGTGATTTTCGTATGTAGGTTTGGTACCAATCCCTCCAGGACCTTCCAAGTGTATATTATCATGTATTTCTCTCGCCTGCATTCTAGGGAATACAGATCAAGGACCTTCAACCTTTCCCAGTAATTTAGGTGCCTTATCGTACTTATGTGTGCCGTGAAAGTTCTTTGTACGCTCTCCAGGTCTGCAATGTCTCCAGCCTTGAAGGGGGCCATTAGTGTACAGCAGTATTCCAGCCTAGAGAGAACAAGCGATTTGACGAGAATCATCATGGGCTTGGCATCCCTAGTTTTGATGGTTCTCATTATCCATCCTATCATTTTCCTAGCAGATGAGGTAGATACATTGTTGTGGTCTTTGAAGGCGAGATCCTCTGACATTATCACTCCTAGGTCCTTCTCTCAAAATTCTTCAAAGGTACAGTATATCAAAGGTAAGCATGCGTGAGTGTGTTAAATAGGAGCGAATGGAGACATAGTTTTTAGGACTTGATGTGCTGTTGGAGTGTGAGCAAGGTAACATTTATGAAGAGATTCAGGAAAACCGGCATGCTGGACTTGAGTCCTGGAGATGGGAAGTACAGTGTCTGCACTCTGAAGGAGGGGTGTTAATGCTACAGTTTTATAACTGTAGTGTAAGCACGCCTCTGGCAAGACAGTGATGGAGTGAATGATGCTGAAAGTTTTTCTTTTTCGGGCCACCCTGCCTTGGTGGGAAACTGCCGATGTGTTAAAAAAAAATTGCCTGTGCTCTGAAGGAGGGGTGGAGATATGTTGCAATTTTTTTAACTGTAGTTTAGGTGCATTTTGGCAAGGCAGTGATGGAGTGAATGATGATGAAAGTGTTTCTTCTTTTTCAGGTCATCCTACATGGGTGGGAAATGACCGATGTGTTAATAAAAAAAATGCATAAGAGTTTCTCAGTTTCATTTGTATGATCTTGTGACAGTTTTTTGTTAATAACTCTTAGATCCCTTTATCTGATACTTTCAGTAATTTGTCACTGTTTATATTTCTCATGTGGCCTGATTTCACTTTCTCCCATTTCTGTTAAATGGCATTTATCTACATTAAATTCCATCATCCATCTATCACTCCATGTGCTCAATGTATCCAGATCTTCCTATTTGGATTGACCGTCATTTTCATCATTAATTTTACGTAAGGGTTTTCTACTCATTCGCAAACATATTTATATAATTTTTTATTCTCTTTGGTAAGATAAGATTTTGTTCAGATTTTTAACCCTGAAGGGTTAGCCACCCAGGAAAACCCAAGAAAGTCAGTGTGTCATTGAGGACTATCTCTTATTTCCAATGGGGTCCTTAAATCTTGTCCCCCAGGATGTGACCCACACCAGTCGACTAACACCCAGGTACCTACATGTACTTGCTTGCTAGGTGAACGGGACAATAGGTGTAAGGAAACACGTCCATTGTTTCTATCCTTGCCGGGGGATCGAACCACGGACACTCAGCATGTGAAGTGAGAGAGTTACCTACCAGGCCACGGGCCACCTAAATATAAATTAAACATCATTAGGGCAAGTACAGAGCCTTGTAACACCCCACCTGTGACATACCCCTTTGCGGACATTTTTCCTCTTATAACTGTTTGCATTTTTCTCTCCAACAAAGTCTCATCCACTGTAATAATTTACTTTTGATTCCTTCTATAATTTGTGGTTTTCAAATTAGTCTTTCATTGGGAACTCTATCAAAAGCTTTCTTAAAGTCTAGGTAAATATAATCAGCTCATCCATTTCTTTCATGAACAATTTTTTTAACTGTCGTGATAGCATAACAAATGTAATGTAGAGTGGGCGGTCATAATTTGTGTGGGTTACATTCCGGTAAATTGCGTTACTAAGGATTTCTGTGACTTATTTTTTTATTTTTTATTAACACATCGGCCGATTCCCACCAAGGCAGGGTGGCCCGAAAAAGAAAAACTTTCATCATCATTCACTCCATCACTGTCTTGCCAGAAGGGTGCTTTACACTACAGTTATAAAACTGCAACATTAACACCCCTCCTTTAGAGTGCCGGCACTGTACTTCCCATCTCCAGAACTCAAGTCCGGCCTGCCGGTTTCCTGAATCCTTCATAAATGTTACTTTGCTCACACTCCAACAGCACGTCAAGTATTAAAACCATATGCCTCCATTCACTCCTATCAAATACGCTCACACATGCTTGCTGGAAGTCCAAGCCCTCGCACACAAAACTTCCTTTACCCTCCCTCCAACCTTTCCTAGGCCGACCCCTACCCCGCCTTCCCTCCACTACAGATTTATACACTCTCGAAGTCACTCTGTCTCGTTCCATTCTCTCTACATGTCCAAACCACCTCAACAACCCCTCCTCAGCTCTCTGGACAATCGTTTTGGTAATCCCGCACCTCCTCCTAATTTCCAAACTCCGAATTCTCTGCATTATATTCACACCACACATTGACCTCAGACATGACATCTCCACTGCCTCCAGCCTTCTCCTCGTTGCAACATTCATCACCCATGCTTCACACCCATATAAGAGCGTTGGTATAACTATACTCTCATACATTCCCTCTTTACTTCCATGGACAAGGTTCTTTGTCTCCACAGACTCCAAGTGCTCCACTCACCCTTTTCCCCTCATCAATTCTATGATTCACCTCATCCTTCATAGACCCATCCGCCGACATGTCCACTCCCAAATATCTGAATACATTCACCTCCTCCATACTCTCTCCCTCCAATCTGATATCCAATCTTTCGTCACCTATTCTTTTTGTTATCCTCATCACCTTACTCTTTCCTATATTCACTTTCAATTTTCTTCTTTTACACACCCTACCAAATTCATCCACCAACCTCTGCAGCTTCTCTTCAGAATCTCCCAAAGCACAGTGTCATCAGCAAAAGCAACTGTGACAACTCCCACTTTGTATTTGCTTCTTTATCTTTTAGCCCAACACCTCTTGCCAAGACCCTCGCATTCACTTCTCTTACAACCCCATCTATAAATATATTGAACAACCACGGTGACATCACACATCCTTGTCTAAGGCCCACTTTTACTGGGAAATAGTCCCCTTCCCTCCTACACACTCTAACCTGAGCCTCACTATCCTCATAAAAACTCTTCACTGCTTTCAGTAACCTTCCTCCTATTCCATACACCTGCAACATCTGCCACATTGCCCCCCTATCTACCCTATCATACGCCTTTTCCAAATTCATAAATGCCACAAAAACATCTTTACCCTTATCCAAATACTGTTCACCTATATGTTTCACTGTAAACACTTGGTCTACACACCCCTACCTTTCCTAAAGCCCCTTGTTCATCTGCTATCCTGCTTTCTGTTTTACTCTTAATTCTTTCAATAATAACTCTACCATACACTTTACCAGGTACACTCAACAGACTTATTCCCCTATAATTTTTGCACTCTCTTTTGTCCCCTTTGCCTTTATACAAAGGAACAATACACGCTCTCTGCCAATCCCTAGGTACCTTACCCTCTTCCATACATTTATTAAATAATAGCACCAACCACTCCAAAATTATATCCCCACCTGCTTTTAACATTTCTATCTTTATCCCATCAATCCCAGCTGCCTTACCCCTTTCATTCTACCCACTGCCTCACGAACTTCCCCTACACCCACAACTGGCTCTTCCACACTCCTACAAGATGTTATTCCTCCTTGCCCTACACACGAAATCACAGCTTCCTGTCTTCATCAACATTTAACAAATCCTCAAAATATTCTCTCCATCTTCCCGATACCTCTAACTCTCCATTTAATAACTCTCCTCTCCTATTTTTAACTGTCAAATCCATTTGTTCTCTAGGCTTCCTCAACTTATTAATCTCATTCCAAAACTTTTTCTTATTTTCAACAAAATTTGCTGATAACATCTCACCCACTCTCTCATCTGCTCTTTTTACATTGCTTCACCACTCTTTTAACCTCTCTTTTCTCTCCATATACTCTTCCCTCCTTGCATCACTTCTACTTTGTAAAAACCTCTCATATGCTAACTTTTTCTCCTTACTACTCTCTTTACATCATCATTCCACCAATCGCTCCTCTTCCCTCCCGCACCCACTCGCCTGTAACCACAAACTTCTGCTGAACACTCTAACACTACATTTTTAAATCTACCCCATACATTTTCGACCCCATTGCCTACACTCTCACTAGCCCATCTATCCTCCAATAGTTGTTTATATCTTACCCTAACTGCCTCCTCTTTTAGTTTATAAACCTTCACCTCTCTTTTACTTACTGATTCTATTTTCCTTGTATCCCATCTACCTTTTACTCCCACTGTAGCTATAACTAAAAAGTGATCTGATATATCTGTAGCCCTCTATAAACATGTACATCCTGAAGTCTACTCAACAGTCTTTTATCTACCAATACATAGTCCAACAAACTACTGTCATTACGCCCTACATCATATCTTGTATACTTATTTATCCTCTTTTTCTTAAAATATGTATTACCTATAACTAAACCCCTTTCTATACAAAGTTCAATCAAAGGGCTCCCATTATCATTTACACCTGGCACCCCAAACTTACCTACTACACCCTCTCTGCATGTTTCTCCCACTTTAGCATTTAGGTCCCCTACCACAATTACTCTCTCATTTGGTTCAAAAGTTCCTATACATTCGCTTAACATCTCCCAAAATCTCTCTCTCCCTCTACACTCCTCTCTTCTCCAGGTGCATACACGCTTATTTTGACCCACTTTTCGCATCCGACCCTTATTTTAATCCACATAATCCTTGAATTTACACATTTATATTCCCTCTTTTCCTTCCATAACTGATCCTTCAACATTATTGCTACCCTTCCTTAGCTCTAACTCTCTCAGATACTCCTGACTTAATCCCATTTATTTCTCCCCACTGAAACTCGCCTACCCCTTCAGCTTTGTTTCGCTTAGGGCCAGGACATCCAATCTTTTTCATTCATAACATCGGCAATCATCTCTTTCTTATCATCGCACTACATCCACGCACATTCAGACAACCCAATTTTATAAAGTTTTCTTCTTCTCGTTTTTAGTAGATTTGTACAGGAGAAGGGGTTACTAGCCCATTGCTCCCGGCATCTTAGTCGCCTCATACGACACGCATGGCTTACGGAGGAAAGATTCTTTTCCACTTCCCCATGGACAATAGAGAAAATAAAAAGAACAAGAGCTATTAAGAAAAAGAAGAAAAACCTAGATGTGTGTATGTATATATATGCATGTGTATGCCAGTGTAGTGTGACCTAAAGTGTAAGTAGAAGTAGCTAGATATACCTGTTATCCAGCGTGTTTATGAGACAGAAAAAAGACACCAGCAATCCTACCATCATGTAAAACAGTTTCAGGTTTCTGTTTCACAGTCACCTGGCAGGACGGTAGTACCTCCCTGGGTGGTTGCTGTCTGGACTTATGGACTGAAAACACATGGGGAAAATAAGGTTGTGTTCCTCAGACCTCTTGAGAGAGCTATAACAAATTTTCTTAACATCATTAAAATAATGTTTTTTTCTTACTTAACATTGTTGGTGCTCTGTGAAATATGTGAACTCTAGTGAGGCTCACACAGTTAAAAGTAATAATATGTTAGTTAAAAAATGGTTACATTACTACTGTACATTTGATACTTACCTTCAAATCGAGTACACGATGCTTATTGTCTTATAGTGAGAAAGAGAGTGGCAGCTTATTTGACTTACATATTTCTTGCAGTGTCATCATTGCTTCTTCAGGCTCAGGTTCTTCATCCTCATGGTCTTCTGTTCTCTGCAGTTGGGAATTTAATTCCAGCAACATTTTCCTCTGCAGTTGGTTCCTCATATCTTCCAAGAGCTCATTGATGTCATCTGGCTGCATATCTTCAAATCCCTTACTTGACTCTCCTTGTCAGATCAGCTTTTTCCTGAACTTGACTTTCCACTAATGGAAAACCATCAAAGTCTTTCACCACACTAGGCCATATTTTTCTTCAACCAGCATTTAGTGTTGATCTTGGTACATGATTCCATGCTTTATTCAATATAGGAGTTCATCTGCAGTGTTAAATTTTCACCAAAACTCTGGCACTCCACTGTCTGTCTTGTCAATTGCTGCCACTAGTTTATGCACTACACTGTGTGTGTGTGTGTGTAGTGGCACTTTAATATTCTGATAACTCCTCAGTCCACTGGTTGTATCAAGGATATTGCTTTCAGTGATAAAGAAACAATCTTGACACCTGGCTCCACATCTTCCAAGAGCTGAGGATGACTAGGACAATTTTGAAGGATAAGGAGTACCCTGAATGCAAAAATTTTCAGGGATAGCTTCATCTTTACTTCAGGAATAAAGTAATACTTAAGCCACTCAGTGACGACGGCCTCAGTCACTCATGCTTTGGGGCTGGACTTCCAAATATTAAGCAACGTTCTTTTGTCTTTGGCTTTTAAAGCACAGGGATTTTTGTAGCAATAAACTACCAATGGTTTACATTTAAAGTCTCCTGATGCATTACCACAAAGAAGCAAGCTGAAATTGTCTTTTATGGCCTTGAATCCAGGTTCGATTTTCTTATGTTTACTGATGTTTGTTCTAGTTGGCATGTTCTTCCAGAACAAACCTGTCTCGTCAGCATTAAACACCTGCTCAGATAATGCTAGCTAGCTTGGTCAGGAACTTCTCTGTGGCATCATGGTCAGCAGAGAAACTCTCCACTGAACTTCATATTATTTACACCACTGTTCTTTCTAAGCCAATTAAACAATCCAAAACTTAATATGTACTAATTTTTGGGCTGCCCTTTCCTTAATAATAAGGCCATCAGGTGGAACAATTTTCTCTGCTTTTCAATCCATAACTGCCACTAGTTGTCACTAGTGTTAAGGTAATTGGCAGGAGGTTTGAAAAGGCTATAATTCTGCTTGGCTTTAAACCTTCAATATTATTTTTCATGCAATAATATATTGATGTCTTGTTTTCTCAACTTCAAACCTTCAATGCCGATAACTTGAGAATGCAGTTTCTGAGCAGCTTTAAACTTAATTATAGTGTATTTTTGGATATTGTCCTGGTTCTGTGACTAGAGATTGCATTTTCTAATTGACTTATAACTTTCAAAACTGATGTATAATACTTAATTGAAGAGGGAATTTGTTTTGGGTTTCCCACATATCTGTTTAGCATTGTTATTGAAGAAATTGGGAGAGTTTCCATGCAATAAGTTGTGAATGACTCGTCTGTGTGACTTGTAATTTTCATCATTGATATATACCTGCATTAGAAAATTATGCCACACTGTATTTTAATTTTATGCATATTGAGGTAGAGGGGGCTGAGCTTATAGGATATTGGTATACCTTCCTCAGATCATGTAGTGACCGAAACACATCTAGTTACAGTTTATAGTAATTGAAATAACTATGTTCCAGATTTCACAAACTATCAACCAACAATTGGATAAGCTTGAGGAAGAGCTCAATGGTCAGTCTCAGTTTTATAATGGACTGCTGGAGAAGTTACGAATTCTGCGGCGACATCAGGAGACTCACATGAGCAGCGACAGTCTAGCTGAAGGCTTAACATCACAAGTAAGTTTACAAACATTAAAGGAGCACTGCAGTAGGCCTGCTGGCCCATGCTAAGCAGATCCTCCTCAAACCCAACCATCCTAATCAATTTTTAAAATTACCTAAGTTATGATGTAAATTCTTAACTAAGTTGCTCATTAATTACCTTTTAATATTTTACAATAAAGAGGAAACTTAGCCAATCTATTTTTGTTTATTTCATTCAGCACAAAATTAATTATTGTGTTGCTTAAAGTGACACTACATCAGTCACTCCTAAAGCAACCACTTTCATATACTGTACTTTTACACTGTTTAAACTGAAAACTTAACGCAAACATCATTATATTTCGTGAATCTCATGCAGGCCAAAGATTTTAGACAATAAATAGAGTATAGTGTAGAACTATTATTATGTGCACTAATATTCCATAAGTCTTCATATTCCAGTTTGCTGCATAATTATTTTTCTTTTCCATAATGTTGGTTCTTTTTTGAATATTATAATATGGATACACACACAACCCGCCTATATATAACCCCTTCCACCTGTCCTTTGTGTTAGTGTGACTTTGTAAATGGTCCAAGTCAGACCGAAACGTCGTCGTAAGCTCCTCTTTTCTATGTGTGGGTTGTGTGTGTATTGTTCCAGTCACGGTATTGTGCCTTTTTTGTTATTATAATATGGAGTGAGTCATCTTGCTATGTTGGTGGGCAGCAGGAACTCTGCTGTATGAATGTTTGTTTCATTGTGATACATTCAGCATGACATTCTGTTTTTTCTTGCTGCTGCTGTTCTGATAAACTACCATTGCTCTGTGTTAAAGAACCCATTTACCAACATTAATAATCCACGTTGTTTACATACTTAACCCTTAAACTGTCCAAACGTAGATCTACGTTTGTACCGCTAGCGCTCCAAACGTAGATCTGTTTTATTTTTCCTGCCTTCCAAATTTGACACGATTGGCCTGAGATGCCTGGTCAGTATAGAATGGGTCTTAACACTCAGTGTGCACAGTATTAAAGAAATCTGGGACCATTTAGTACCTTGTGGGAGCACCAGTTCAATTGAGCACCAGCTAGAGCAAAGAGCGTCGCAAACACCAGGGATTCACTGATGTCATGTCGCATTAACACTCCCTTTTAACCCTTAAACTGTCCACACGTAGATATACGTTCACTCGCGTAGCTGACCGAATATTTTGAGAAAAAAATAAATTGTTCTTTTTGTTTCAAATGAAGAGTGCATTTTGTTTGTCATTCCCACATTTTGTAATACTACTGCACACACTGAGTGCACAGACCCATTCTCTAATCTCTAGGCAACTCAGGCTTATCGTGGCAAGGTTAAAAGCATTTGAAAAAAATGTAGACCTACGTTCGGTCAACTACGCGAGTGAACGTATATCTACGTGTGGACAGTTTAAGGGTTAAGAGGAAAGTGATGTTGACTCCACGTTTAGTGGCTTTGAGATGGATGTGGCCACAAGTGGTCGAGGAAATATAAAAAACCTTGATAATAACCCATGTGCAACATTTGTGCAGCATCCTTTCAATTTTGATACCACTGGTAGTGTCATCCTGCCAGAATGTCCTATAACCTATACCCTAAGTAAAGAGAAACAATTCTGGAACATGTATAATACGTGTTTGGCAGGTCGGGTGGCTGGCTGGCTGGCTGGCCGGATGGCTAATTGACTTTGGTTGTCTCTATCTCCGTCTGTATCTATCTCTTCCTGTCTCTGTATCTCTGTCTATCTTTGTCTCTGTATCTCTGTCTGTCTCTGTCTCTATCTCACAGATACACATAAATAGTTATACATAGTGTAAATTACCTAGGATAACCCAAAAAATCCAGACAAAGTGCTATACTGTGCTTGTAGATATAAGGCATAATAAGCATGACTGGCAAGTAATACGCATTTTCACTTGTTCAGGAATCAGACGTGACGACTCTGCATTGTATGTAATACCTGTTGGTTCATGCATTGCATCCAGAGACAAACAGACAGAGGAAGACAGGCACACAGGCATACAGATAGACAAACAGATAGACATGTTTATATGTATCAGTGAAAATAAACAAACCCAAGGCAGTGCACGATCATCAAGTGTCACTCCACTGCTGCACTGTCAGCAGTGGAGTGACACTCGTCTTACACCATGCTTCAAGGAGTTTCATATATACTCCAGCATGTCTAAAACATTGCTGAGACCTATAAATACTTTGTATATATTTCTAGACAATAGTAGGTGACCAAGCTAGTAACCCCTTCTTCTGTGTATATTACTAATTGTAAAAGGAGAAACTTTCGTTTTTCCTTTTGGGCCACCCCGCCTTGGTGGGAAACGGCCGACGTGTTGAAAGAAGAAGAAGTAGGTGACCAAGGCAGGTGAAAATGTTCACCTGTCTGTGTGTTTGTGTCTATTTGAGTACTATTTCAGTACCTAATATTAGTGTCAGAACAAACATTGGCTATGAAATCACAAGAACTACTACAAATTATAATTATCAGAACATAAAAATTACATAAATTAAAAAAAAAGAGGAGAAAAGGTATATTGGCAACACTTCTGCAAGCAGCAGGACTCCATGTTGCCATCAGGTGAGCATCTAGTGCCAACTTCGCGGTCTTATATCTCGGTAAATACTGAACCAATTTTTTTTTTTTTTTTTTGTCTTATTACACACAGAAAATTGCCCTCTTCAATTTAACCCTTAAACGGTCCAAATGTATATATATACGTTCTTACCGCTACTGCCCCGAGTATTTAAAAAAAAAAATGATAGAAATAAAGAACACAATTTTCTAAGTGTTATAGGATAAAAAGAAAAAAATTAGGGTCATTACTTAGCGAGATATGAGGCCACGAAGTTGGCACTTGGCGATCACCTGATGGCAACATGGAGCACTGCCACTTGCAGAAAATCTACATATTTACCGTTTTCTTCCATTTTTTTTTTTTTTTATTCTTGGTTTTTATTGTATGATAACTATATTTTATAGTAAATCTTTTGATTTCAATGTCAATTGTTGTTTATACACCAATATTATACAGTGAACCCCCAGAGTTTGTAGGTGTCGGAGTTCGTAAAATTCGAAGTTCGTGACATTTTTTCGGAAGAATATTGGTTCGGTGTTCGTTCATCCGCTTGGAGTTAGTAATTCGTCCCGGACGCATACGCGTGGCCCGAGCGACCCGACATTCCATTCAGAGTCAGTGTGCCATTGTTTACCAGCGAGTGACCGCCACCCACGCATTCATACCATACATTTTGTCATTATTCCATTGTTTTTAGTGCTTGCAACTGCTAAATAAGTCACCATGGGCCCCAAGAAAGCTCCTAGTGCCAGCCCTTTTGTAAAGGTCTGAGAGGGGAGAATGTCTTCTTAAATGATTCAGGGATTCTACGATATGTTATGATACTAAAGCAGCAGGAGTTGATAAAGGCTATAGTGCCAGCCAGCGATAAAGTGTAGCATTAACAGTGTAGCAAGTAAGTTAAGCGGTAGAAAAATGACGACACGAAGCTTAACTCCTCCAATGTTGTTGGAGATATATAGGGTGACTGACAACACAGCCTTGTGTCTGGCGACCATCACTATGTAAGGCGTATCTTTCAGTGGTCCTTGTACACCCAACAACAAACACCACAACACCAGTCCTCACATTCATAATGATATTTAATTCATTCTAGAGTACAGTGGTCCCTCGATTAACGATCTTAATCTGTTCCAGGAGCTAGACCTCAACATGAAAAAATCTTTATTCGAAACCTTATTTCCCATAAGAAATAATGTAAATACAATTAATCTGTTCCAGACATCCAAAAATATTCACAAAAAATTAATTTTGTAAAGATTAAATTTATAATTAAACATTTAAAATAGCATTTACTTACCTTTATTGAAGAGAGTTGCTGGCATCTGGAAGATAGGGTGGAGGACAGGGGAAGGCATTAGTGTTTGGAAGGGGAATCCCCCCACCAAAAGGACTTCAGGTAACAAGTCCCTCTCTGGGGTTACTTCCCTTCTTTGTCTTTTAATCCCACTAGGACCAGCTTGAGAGTCACTAGAACACTGCCTCGAAAAATAACTGTCCAGAGTCCTCTGTTTCTGGCTCCTCTTTAAAATTTTCCTGAAGTGCAACATGGCTCTAGACACTGAACTGGTTGCACAGATGGCTCATTTCAGCTTGCTCAGGGTGGTGTTTTTCAACAAATGTCTGTAACTCATTCCACTTTGTACATATGTCCTTAATTAAGCACTGAAGAAGGCACCTCCTTTACTCCCTCTTCCTCCTCCTGTGAAGCAATAATCTCAACTCTGGTCTGATGCTGTTCCAGTTCCAGCTCTTGCAGCTCTTCAGTTGTTAGCTCTACCCTGTGCTCCTCCACCAACTCTTCCACATCCTCACCACTCACCTCCAACCCCAGGCTGTTCCCCAATGCCACAATATCTTCCACAATAGGCACAGGGTCAGCCTCAAATCCTTCAAAATCCCACTTTTCAACACAATCCGGCCACAGTGGTCTCCAAGCAGAGTTCAAAGTCCTGGAAGTCACTCCCTCCCAAGCCTTACCTATAAGGCCTATGCAATGCATGATATTGAAGTGATCTTTCCAGAACTCTCTTAGGGTCAATGCAGTGTCTGAGGTCACATGAAAGCACTTCTGAAACACTGCTTTGGTGTACAGTTTCTTGAAGTTTGCAATGACCTGCTGGTCCATGGGCTGGATGAAAGGAGTGGAGTTAGGAGGCAAGAACTTCACTTTTATAAAACTGAACTCATCAGACAAATAGTTAAAGGTTCTGGGATTTTGAGTGATACACCAGTAAAGGCTTCACTTTAAAATCACCACTGGCATTAGCACACATCATGAGAGTTAGCCTGTCTTTCATAGGCTTGTGTCTTGGCAGTGCCTTTTCCTCCTGAGTAATGAAGGTCCTGTTTGGCATTTTCTTCCAAAACAGGCCTGTTTCATCACAATTAAATACTTGTTGGGGAAGGAATTGTTCAGCCTCTACATACCCCTTAAATTCACTCACAAACTTTTCAGCTGCACGTTTGTCTGAGCTGGCTGCCTCACCATGCCTCTCAACACTGTGTATGCCACTACGTTTCTTAAACCTCTCAAACCAGCCTCTGCTGGCTTTAAAATCACTTGCATCAGCACTGGTTCCAGGCATTGTCTTGACAAGATCTGCGTGCAACTGCCTTGCCTTTTCACAAATTATCGCCATGGAAATACTATCACCTGCTATCTGTTTGTTTATCCACACCATTAACAACTTCTCAACCTCATCCACTGTTTTCGATCTATTTTTCATTAACATATCAACCCCTTTTGCAACATTAGCGTCCTTGATTTCTTTTCTCTTTGCCAGGATAGTGGTGATAGTAGATTGTTTTTTTCCGTACATCCTGGCGAGCTCCCCCACACGTACGCCACTCTCATATTTTTCAACAATCTCTTTTTTCAGTTCGATGGTGTTCCTCACTCTCTTTACCACAGGGGTGCCACTAGGAAGCTTCTTTGGACCCATGGTGACTTATTTCACAGTGACAATCAGTAAACCACCAATAAACAGAGTAAATTTATTGTGAAATGTTTGAAAGAGTGCGCTGGGTATTGTTCACTCAAGTGTAAACAACGCTAGACTGGCGTCTTGTGCAGTGAAACGGGCAGGCAGACAGGTCTGGTACGGATCGCTACACGAGAAAAATATTGACCGTTAAAAGCAATCGTTACACGAAAAAATCGTTATTCGGACAGATCGTTACTCGGGGGTCTACTGTATATGTCACGTTTCTATGTTATTAATATTGTTTATTATGTCATATTAGATGAATTGTGATAGATAAATAAGCCGTATAGTTGATATTAGCGAAATATTGAAGGACTATCTTGTCCTGTCCCCAAACACACACCCCTGTCGACGGCACAATTCCAAACATTCGGCAGAAACAGAACTCTCTGGAACACTTTTTTGAGCAACAGGTTCCAGTAACTCTCAAGCTGGTCCTAGTGGCATTTAAAAACAAAGAAGGGAAGAAACCCAGGAAAAAGATTTGGTACCTGAAGTCTTTATGGAAGGGGATTCCCCTTCCAATTCCAAACAAAAGCAACTCTTCCATCCTCTCCCCTCCTCCCGTCTTCCACACATCAACAACTCTTCAATAAAGGTAAGTGACATGTTACAGTTTTTAGTTTGATATCTTTATTATGCACCCCATACCCATCCTGTGGGCAGTAGTCAAAAGATTACAGAGGTACATAATGGGTCCAGGGACTGGACCCCAAAGTTTTGATAGCTGAGCAAGTTACAAAGGTAATGAACTAACAAGTTACAAAGGTAATGAACTAACAAGTTACAAAGGTAATGAACTCACAAGTTACAAAGGTAATGAACTCACAAGTTACAAAGGTAATGAACTCACAAGTTACAAAGGTAATGAACTCACAAGTTACAAAGGTAATGAACTCACAAGTTACAAAGGTAATGAACTCACAAGTTACAAAGGTAATGAACTCACAAGTTACAAAGGTAATGAACTCACAAGTTACAAAGGTAATGAACTCACAAGTTACAAAGGTAATGAACTCACAAGTTACAAAGGTAATGAACTCACAAGTTACAAAGGTAATGAACTCACAAGTTACAAAGGTAATGAACTCACAAGTTACAAGGTAATGAACTCACAAGTTACAAAGGTAATGAACTCACAAGTTACAAAGGTAATGAACTCACAAGTTACAAAGGTAATGAACTCAAGTTACAAAGGTAATGAACTCACAAGTTACAAAGGTAATGAATCATGTAAGAAATTTATACTACGTTTATACATGGTTACAATCATGAACAAATTATAAAGTAATGAACAATTCACTAGTCTACACCCGGTCACAACTGTAATGAGTTCATGGTGCAAATTTTAATTGTTGGGTCTGTCTCTGTCTCTCTCTCTGTCTCTCTCTCTGTCTCTCTCTGTCTCTCTCTCTGTCTCTGTCTCTCTCTCTGTCTCTCTCTCTGTCTCTCTCTCTGTCTCTCTGTCTCTCTCTCTGTCTCTGTCTCTCTGTCTCTCTCTGTCTCTGTCTCTCTCTCTGTCTCTGTCTCTCTCTGTCTCTCTCTCTGTCTCTCTCTCTCTCTGTCTCTCTCTCTGTCTCTCTCTCTCTCTGTCTCTCTCTCTCTGTCTCTCTCTCTGTCTCTCTCTCTCTGTCTCTCTCTCTCTGCTCTCTCTGTCTTCTCTCTCTCTGTCTCTCTCTGCTCCTCTGTCTCTCTCTTCTCTGTCTCTCTCTGTTCTTCTGTCTCTTCTCTCTCTCTCTCTCTCTGTCTCTCTCTCTCTCTCTCTGTCTCTCTCTCTGTCTCTCTCTCTGTCTCTCTCTCTCTCTTCTCTCTCTCTCTTCTCTCTCTCTGCTCTCTCTCTGCTCTCTCTCTCTGTCTCTCTCTCTGTCTCTCTCTCTTCTCTCTCTCTCTCTGTCTCTCTCTCTGTCTCTCTCTCTCTCTCTTTCTCTCTTTCTCTCTTTCTCTCTTTTCTCTCTCTCTCACACACACACAGGGGGGGGGGGCAAAGGAGTAGGCCGGACACGCAGAGGAACACAGGGGCTACAACCATGACAGAACTGGAAGACGCTAATGCATCTCTGACGATGCAAAGGGAGACAATGTGGGAGGAGGAAAGGGAGAGGTTGATATTTATCTACTGCCTTAAGGAAGTAGAAGGGGTCACTCATGACAGAAGAAAACTGGAGGAGATTAAAGGGATTAAAGGTATCATGCTAGAAACAGGGGGAGACACGTCCCAGGTGACAAATTTTCGGAGAATCGGGTGGTACACAAGGGAAAGAAATCGGCCCCCCAAAGTAATCTTTTAATGCAGAATCAGCCCGTACCCATGATCCTGCAGGAGAAAGCACGGCTGAGGGCGACTTGGGGGTACCAGGATGTATACCTAGATCGGGACAGAACGCAGGAAGAAAGGGAGGCCCAGAAGGAGTGGATAAAAAAGCGAAGAGAGGGAGAGAGGAGAAGACAGAGAGGTGCAGAGGGGACCAGGCCCAAGCAGAAGGACAAACACACTCACCGGGAAACAATCACGGGAAAGGGCCCCCAAAT
>WNWK01032282.1:0-22017 GCA_009830355.1 Cherax destructor
CCCAAAATCTCTCTCTCTCCTCGTGCTGAATAGTTTAAAAATGCAATTTTGGCTTAAATAGCAATGCTCTTCTTGCCGAATAAGGCAAGCAAAAATTTGTGTATGCAATAATTTCGTAAAAAATCATTCTGAATCTAATGAAAAAAATATATTTCATCGTGTTTGTTTATCATTAAATTACTGTAAACTTATCTAAAATATATTTAGTTGGATTAGGCTAAATTAAATTACGCTTGTTATAACAAGGTTAGGTAAGTTTTCTAAGGTTATTTTGGTACAAAATTATTAATTTTTACACGGACATAAATGAAGAAAATAATCTTTAAACGTATAAGAATTTTTTTTAGAAAGGACTTAATTTTAAACAAGTTCTTCCCAATTAACTAATTTTACCTACTCGGCACGAGACATATTTTATAGTATATATAACGGAACTCGGGTTTCGTTTCTAATTCATTCCAGAGAGTCAGACGAAAACCAAATTCGACGAAAACTAAAGCAATATTTCCCATAAGAATTAATGTAAATCCAATTAATCTGTTTCAGACACCCAAAAGTATTAACAAAAATACATTTTATAGAAAATAGCTATAGTTTTACATACAGAAAACAATGAGAAATAAATATAAAGCACTAATTCAAATTCAAATTCAAATTCTTTATTTCTGGTAATATACAAGGTGGGGTGTACTTATAATTATGCATTTTATGAAGTCGATATTACAAGATGGCCAATAATATGCCTAGGTATGCCTAGGCTTTTCAGGCAGTCTTATGATAGGTCTTACTCTGTAGTGACACAATGATTATACAGATAGTAAGGTGAGGTAATTGTAGTGATTAACTAGGTTTACAAAATTGAGGTACTGGAATTTAAACATTTAAGAAATTAACAATTAGTTTATATATTAATGGTAAAGGTGATGTATTGGCATATTACAGTTTCTATATTGGAGTGTTTAGGCAAACTTATGACTAGCTTAAGAATTATGAAGCAACAGTTGTATTAGAATTTTGGTAAGTTCTGTGCAAATTAAGGGAATCACAGATATCAATAAGTGTATTTTGCTGTGGATATGTGCAAGAGAAAGTAGTTTTCATGTGGTTAGCTATCGGTTGGGTGCGTAAGTGAGATAAGATGTTTTTAACGGTGCTTTGAAAATGGAGGTTGTGTCTGCAGTTCTAGAGTTTTCAGGCAGGGAGTTCCAGATTTTAGGCCCTTTTATGCGCATTGAATTTTTGTATAGATTTAGTGGACACGGGAATGTCAAAGAGATGTTTATGTCTGGTATTATGTCTATGGGTCCTGTCGCAACTGTCAAGAAAGTGTTTTAGCTCAGGGTTAAAGTTGGAATTAATGGTTCTATAAATGTAGATAGAGAGTAGTAAGTATGGATGTTCTGAACAGTGAGTAGGTTTAGGTCTTTGAAGAGTGGGGGTGTGTGTTGCCTAGCGTTGGATTGCGTGATAATTCTTACTGCGGCTTTCTGTTGGGTTATTATTGGCTTTAGGGTGGGTAATTGCTGTTGATCCCCATGCACAAATGGCATATGTGAGGTAGGGATAGATGAGTGAGTAGTATAGTGTGAGTAGGGCTGATTGTGGAACATAATACCGTATCTTAGAGAGGATCCCACAGTTTTGGACACTTTTTTGTTATGTGTTGGATATGGGTGCTGAATTTCAGGCTGCTGTCAAGGTGGAGGCCCAGGAACTTGCCCTCATTATGTTTAGCAATAGGTGTAGTGTTGATATTAATGTTTAATTGTGGATCATCTGCTCTGTTGCCAAACATAATATAGAAGGTCTTATCAGTGTTGAGTGTAAGTTTATTGGCTGTCATCCATGTTGATATTTTAATTAATTCGCGTTAACAATTGTATTAAGCGTGGCAAGGTTTGTGTGGGAGATGACATAAGTTGTGTCCAGCAAAGAGTATTGGTTTCAGGTGTTGTGATACATTAGGAAGATCATTGATGTATAAGAGGAAGAGCAGGGGACCAAGGACACTTCCTGCGGTACTCTCGGTGTCTAGTGGTAGTGTCGTGGAGGATGTGTCTTTAATAGTGACATACTGATACCTATTAGTGAGGTAGGATTTGAAGTATGCTAGTGCATGACCTCTTATTCCATAGTGGTCAAGTTTGTGGAGTAGGATGCCGTAGTTTACTGTGTCGAAAGCTTTCCTTAGGTCAATAAAAAGTCCTAATGGATATTCCTTATTTTCGAGTGCTGTGTAAAGTAGGTCTATCATTTTTACTATTGCATCGTTAGTGCTTTTATTTTTCCTGAAGCCAAATTGGCAGGGGTTGAGTATGCTTTGTGTCGTTATAAACGAGTATAATCTCTTGTGTACAAGTTTCTCAAGATTTTGGATAGCAATGGTAGATTTGATATAGGCCTATAGTTGTTTACGCTGTGGGGTCACCACCTTTGTGTATTGGTGTAACCCTTGCTGTTTTGGAGTAGTGTTGGGAAAGTGCTAGTTTCTAATGATTTGTTAAAAGTAATGAAATAGGATATGATATGATAATGAAATGGATAAATGAATATTTCAATCACTATTACATACCTTATTGAAGACTTGTTGGGAGAGGGAGAGTGTTTGGAGACAGGACAAAATACAGTGGTCCCTCCATTTTCGTGTTTAATCTGTTCCAGAGGGATCGACTAAAACTGAAATCTCAAAACTGAAACCATTTTCCCCATAAGAAATAATGTAAATTCAATTAATTCGTTTCAGGCACCCAGGAGTATTAACAAAAATAATTTTTTAGTGAATAAATATAGAATTTACGTACAGAAAAGAATGACAAATAAATATAAAGTATTAATAACATGTATAAATGAACATTTAACATCACACTTACCTTTATTGATGACTCTTGTTGGTGTATGGAAGATGGAGAGGAGGAGAGAGGGAGGAGTTTATTGTTTGGAGGCAGGACAAATGCTTCAATTTGACACTAACATCAGCTCTACGGCTTATTTATCTATCACAATTCATCTAATATGACATAATAAACAATATTAATAACATAGAAACATGATACAGTGGTACTGAGTTACGATGGTCCCCAAAATCGCCTTTTATGTAAGTTTATTTTTTAAATGCTTTGTAGTATATTTTTGGGGGTGTAAAAGGACTAGTCTATTTTACATTATTCCTTATGGGGATAAATTGTTTGTAATGGCACTTGAACAGCATTCTCAACGAAAATATCGTAACTCGAGGTACCACTGTATATACTTACAATGAATAAAATATGTCATTACAAATGTGAGTACTGGTGATAGTGTTGTTGTTGTTGGGTTTATAAGGGCCACTGACCATAAGCCATAATAGTGGTGGTGGTGGAGGCATCAGAAGCCACCATCACTATTCACATTGAAACAATGTACGTAATTTATAAATAATAAATATTTACACTTTAATTTAAAAATAAGAAATATTTACACTTTATAAATAAGAAATACATATTTACACATACCTTGGAGGAGATGTAGCAGAGGGCGGCATTCTTGTTAGTGGCCCTATATTCCTCAAACAACAATGGAGGAATTAAGTTTCGTGTCGTCATTTTTCTATCGCTAATCGCTAACTTACTTGCTACACTGTTAGTGCTACACTTTATCGCTGGCTGGCGCATAGCCTTTATCAACTCCACTTTGATACTTTGCTACGATTTCTTTTCTTTTTTCTATGGTGTTCCTCACTTTCTTTACCAAAGGACTGAATAGGACCTTTCTTTTCCCATGGGGTTTTGCAGTCCACACAAATCAAGGGCCAAAACAATGGTTAAGAAATGTTTTGAGAACTCCAAGATAATGTTCACAAAAACATGGGAGGCGGCTTGGGCTTTGTATGTGCGCTGGGACTGACAGATTCCTACCATCAACGAAAATGGAGCCAATCATCAAACGGAGCCAAATTTCCAAAAAAAAATGCCAAAACTAAATTGATAATGGAGATACACGAAAGGAGGGTTGATTAATACAGTCAACCTTCCGTTTTTGTGTTTAACCGTTCCAGAGGGATCGACTAAAACTGAAATCAACGAAAACTGAAGCCATTTTCCCAAAGAAAAATGAAACAAAACCGCTTGACACCCAGGGTTTTTAAAAAAAATAATTATTTAGAGATTAAATATGATTTACAACAGAAAAGAATGACAAATAAATATAAAGAACTAATAAATGTATAAATGAACATTTAACATCAATTTACCTTTATTGTACTCTTGTTGGTGTATGGAAGATGGGAGGAGGAGAGAGGGAGGCGAGTTTATTGTTAGAGGCAGGACAAAATGCTTCATTGTGACACTAATATCAGCTCTCATGGCTTATTTATCTATCACAATTCATCTAATATGACATAATAAACAATATTAATAACATAGAAACACGATATATATGTCATTATGTATGAGAGGACTGGCGGTTGTGTTATTGTTGTTTGGTTTATAAGGCCACTGACCATAACAGTACATATAGTGGTGGTGGTGGTGGATGGTAGCAGCAGGCCAACACCACTATTCACACAAACAATGTATACATAATTTATAAATGAATATTTTAATTTAATTTATATATAAGAAATATTTACACTTTAATTTATAAACAAGAAATATTCACACTTATATAAATAAGAAATATTTACACTTACCTTGCAGAGAGTGTGAGGGCAGCCTGTCTCAGTGCTCCTTATACAGTGGACCAATTTGTAAAACTTCACTCCTGAAGTCTGCTCAAGCACCATACAACGAATTTACTTCCTTAAGGAAAATGTCACGTAGGTTAGTCTATTTCTGACCCCCAAAAATACACTTCCACAAGCACTTACAATATTATACTTACAATTGTACGATTCGGGTTTACGAAACTCGGGGTCCACTGATTCCTCAAACAACATTGGAGGAGTTAAGTTTTGTGTCGTCTCTTCTATCGCTTTTTCGCTTTAAATTACTTGCACTGTTAATACTACACTTTATCGCTGGCTGGTGCTATAGCCTTTATCGATTCCACTTTGATACTTTGCTACGATTTCTTTCTTTAATTCTATGGTGTTCCTCAGTTTCTTTTTCCAATGGACTGGCACTAGAGCCCTTTTGGGCCCCTAGTGGCTTATTTAGCAGTCACACAATAATCAAGGCAAAATAATGGATTGATAAGAAATGTTTTGTATGAACCGCAGGATAATGTTCATCAACCACAAACAATGCTACACTGCCTGAGAATGTGCGTGGAGGCGAGCTTGCGGGCTTTGTATGTGTGTGGCAATGGACAGCTTCCATACCATCAACGAAAATGGAGCCAATCACCGAAACGGAGCCAATATTTCCATGAAAAAATGCCCAAAAACTGAAATCTGATAATGGAGATACACGAAAACGGAGGGTTGAATGTGTATGTATGTATGTATGTATATACAGTGGGACCCCAGTTACGATGGCCTCCAAACTCGCCCTTTATGTAAGTTTATTTTTTTAAAAGCTTTTGTAAGTGTATTTTTTGGGGCCCAAAGGACTAGACTATTTTACATTATTCCTTATGGGGATAAATTCGTTTGCAATGGCACTTGAACAGCATTCTGGAACGAAAATATCGTTAACCGAGGTACTGATAGATTTACATACAGAAAACAATGAGAAATCAAGTACACTGTATATAAACAAAAAATCACACTTACCTTTATTGAAGACTCTTGGTGTTTGGAAGATGGGAGAGGATGAAGTTAAACTATTTTTTGAAGGGGAATCCCTTCCATAAAGACTTCAGGTACTACCAAGTCCTTATCCAGGGTTACTTCCTTTGTTTTTAATGCCATTAGGACCAGCTTGAGTCACTGCCCCTGTCCTCAAAAAATTGTTCCAAGGCTCTGTTTCTGGCATTTCTTTAAAATTTGCCTAAAATGGGACAAGCTTGTCATTGTACACGTTGCCGACACGGCTTAAAGATTTTGTCAGGGTGATGTTCCTCAAAATCTTTCCATCCTACTCCCTTGCAAAATCTCCCTAATCTCTGAAGAATGCACCTTCTTCCCTCTTCCCTCCTCCTCTGAAGCAATTTTCTGGCTGTGCTCTGTGCTGTTGGATGAAGGTCTTAGCTCTTCAGTGGTTTGTCTTCATTGTGGTCCTCCCCCTTTTACATCCTGGCCCTCAATTCAACCCAGGAATTTCCCAAAGCCACAATAGATTCCACAACTGGCATAGGGTTGTCAGGGTCAGCCCAAACCCTTCAAAATCCTGCTCTTGGACACAGTCTGGCCACAATTTTCTCCAAGGGGTTCATCGTCCTGGAAGTCCTCCCTCCAAGCCTTATCTATGGAATAAAAAAAGGCACAATACCGTGACTGGAACAAACAAAACCCCACATAAAAGGGAGGAGCTTACCGCTTTTGGACTTGACCATTTACAAAGTCCTCCCTTTTTATATGTCGGTTGTGTGTGTTATTATCTATGGCTTATGCAATGGAGGATATTAAGTGATCTTTCCAAATCTCTTAGGGTCAATTCTGTCTGGGTCACATCAAAGCATCTTTGAAACATTGCTTTGTGAGAGTTTTTAAAGTTTGAAATGATCTTCGGTCCAAGTGGATGGAGGGGGTATTAGGGGGCAAGAACTTCCTGTGAGAAACTAAACTCCTCCACCATTTGGTCATCCAAGTCTGGAGGATGAGCAGGACTTGTCCATTACCAGGAGGAGAGTGGCAATTTCTTTTCCAGGGGTATTTTTTCCACTGGGGCCAACAAACACTTAATTGAACCAATCAAGGAAAATTTTCCTCGTGACCCATGCCAGCCTTCCAATCACAAACAAATTAGTCTTGGCAAACTGTTTTTCTTGAACACTCTGGGATTTTCAGGTGATACCCAGTAAACCTTCACTTTGAAATCCCCACCAGTATTACCACAGAACATGAAATTATCCTGTCTTTCATAGGCTTTGTCATGGAAGTGCCGTTTCCTCCTGCGGTGTAGGTCCTCTGGCATTTTCTTCCAAAAGAGGCCTGTTTCCACAATTGAACACTTGTTGGGGAGGAATTCTTCAGCCTTTAAAACCCCTTAATTCCTGCATGAATTTTTAGCTGCACATTTGGCAGAACTTACCTCCCATGCCTTACCACACCGTGTTGCCATTACGCTTCTTAAATCTGTCAAACCAGCCTTTGCTGGCCTTAAATTCACAACCAGCACTCATTGCAGGCATTTTCTGTACGAGTCAGCATGCAACTGCCTTACCTTTTCACAAATTATCATTCATAACACTATCTCCTGCTAACTGTTTTGGTTGATCCACACCAACAACAAATTCTCAACATCTTGAGAGTATTTGCAATCTCTTGTTTGTGATCATATTTATCCCCGCAACAACAGCTTCCTTGATTTCCTTTTTCTTACGATGGGCATGGTTGGGGGCTTCCCAACATCCTGGCAAGATGGGCCATAGCACTTCACTTTCATATTTTGCAATGATTTCTTTCTTCAGTTCTATCGTTTTCACCTTCTTTAGCAGGTTTTTTTATGGTGGCTTATTTAGCAGTTCAAGCACAAAAATAATGGAATATTATAAACGATCGTATGCGTAGGGTGATGGTCCCGCTCAGACAAATGGCGCACTGACATTGAGTGGCCTTTGTGTGCTCATTGATGCTGGGAGGGCATGAACATGTTCCAGATGACCGCGATCCGCGAGGCAAAGACAAAAATAAATGTTGTTGGCAAATTTATGAAGAGTAAGGTTAAATATTGAGGGTCTACTGTGTATATATATACAGTGAACCCGGTTAGCCCGTCCGGGCGCCAGGTAGCAGCCGGGTTTTGGCTCCCGGTTAGCGGCCGTATGGAGCGCCGTCCACCGGCTGGGGGCGGCTTCAGTTTGCCTGTGTCTCTCGGTGGGTGAGGAGGGTTCTGCTCATTCATCCAGAATTTCGCTTTTTCGTGGTTTTTGTCAGTGCAACTGCGAAATAAGTTATGGCTCCCAAGAAAGTTCCTTGTAAAGTTCCTGTGGCAAAAAAAGTGGAAACACCATGGAATTAAAGAGAGTGGTATGAGGTGCTGGAACTTGCCAGGATGTTTGGGAAAACAAATCACAATTACAACCAATGTCAAAGAAAGAACAAATCAGGGATGCTGATGTTGCCAAAGGAGTAAATGTGCTTACGAAACAAAGGTCACCAATAAGGAACAAATGGAAAAGTTATTGTTTTGTGGATTGAAAAACAAATAGTGGGAACAGTGAGTGGAGTCTGTTTTTGGAGAAGGCAAGGCATTTGTGAAGATCTTGTGAAGAAAACTCCTGGAACAAGTGCTGCTGGTAGTGAATTTAGGGCCAGAAGGTGGTTTTAGAGATTTAACCCTTAAACTGTCCACACGTGAATACGTTCACGTGCGTCTGCCTCAACGTAGTTCTGCGTTTTATTTTTTATTCCTTCTTTATGCGAAGGGGCCCGGGGCCTAGACGGAAATGGATCTGCGCCTCATTGGAATATTAAAAAAATCTGGGACCACTTAGTACCTTGTGGGAGCACCAGTTCAATAGAGTGCCAGCTAGAGCAAATACTGTGGCAAACACCAGGATTCACTGATGTCATGTCGCATTAACACTCCCCTTATAAGAGGAAAGTAAAAAGGGTTAGATAAATACATGAGTGGCTGTGGGTGGGTGTGAGTTGGACCTGACTAGCTTGTGCTACTAGGTCTGATGCCATGCTCCTTCCTTCCAGAAGATGTGACCTGACTAGGTGGGTCATTGGTCTAAGCTGGGGGTGACATGGACTTGCCTTGCATAGGCCAGTAGGCCTGCTGCAGTGTTCCTTCTTTCTTATGTTCTTATGTATTCGGCAGGCTGGCTGGCTTTGGCTGTCTCTCTATCTGTCTATAACTCTGTCTATACCTTTGTCTGTCTATATCTTTGTCTGTCTATATCTATATGTCCTATATCTCTCTCTCTCTCTCTCCATGTACACATAAGTACAGTTATTATACATAGTGTAAATTACCTAGGATAACCCAAAAATTCCAGGCAAAGTCTATACAATGCTTGTAGATATAAGGCATAATAAAGCATGACTGGCAAGTAATATGCACGTCACTTCTGCATCGTGTATAATACCTGTTGGCTTACGAGAGCCGCACTCTGAGACTGAGACAAGCAGACGGAAAGACACACACACGCACACACAGGCAGACAGAAAGACAGATAAGTAGTTAGACAGAAATAAGCAGAGCTTGACAAACAGACAGAGACAGATAGACAGACAGGCAGACAGAAGACATTGAAAAGGGAGGGTTCCTCCAGCACTGCTGACATTTATCAAATGTCACTGGGCTGTCAAGAGTTATCTGACACTTGTCAACACACCATTCTTCAAGGAGTTTCATATATTCCAGGCACACAGGCAGACAGAAAGACAGATAAGCAGAGCTAGACAGACACAGACAGAGATACAGACAAACAGATTCAGACAGACAGATTCAGACAGATAGACAGACAGATAGACAGATAGATAGATAGATAGACAGACAGACAGACACAGATAGATAGATACAGAGTGAAAGAGCGAGGGTTCCCTGCACACATTCATTCATCAATGTCACTGCCTTATCAGTAGTTATCTGGCAATTGTCATAACACCATTCTTCAAGGAGTTTCATGTATACGGACGATGAACAGGAAATGAGGAAATTCTAAAAGAACAGTATGAGTCAGTGTTCAGCAACCCACTAAATGACAGCAAGGTAGAAAATGCAGAAATATTTTTCACTCCAGCAGAAGGCTGCGCAGACCACCTAACCGACATTAGTACAAATCCCATAGATTTCGAAAAGAAATGGCCAACATGCCCACTCACTCAGCACCTGGACCAGATTCATGGAATCTTTATTTATAAAGCAGTGCAAAGTACCATTAGCAAGAGCCCTTAGTATTCTGTGGAGAAAGAGCTTAGATCTAGGTGAAATTCCAGAGGCCTTAAAGAGTGCAGACATCTCCTTTGCATAAGGGAGGTAGTAGAGCACTAGCTAAAAATTACAGACCAGTAGCCCTCACTTCTCACATCATAAAAATCTTTGAAAGAGTGATGAGACGGCAGATTACAAAGTTCATGGACCAGCACAACCAACATAACCCAACCAGCATGGCTTTAGAGCGGGTCGATCATGCCTGTCACAGCTGCTGAACCATTATGACAGAATTACGGAGGCATTGGAGGACGACCAAAAACGCAGATGTGATTTACACAGATTTTGCAAGGCGTTTGACAAATGCGATCATGGGTGATAGCGCACAAAATGAGGGCCATAGGCATTCGGAAGGTAGGCAGATGGATTTTGAGTTCCTAACACAAAGAACACAAAAAGTAGTAGTGAACAGGGCAAGATCCAGCATCAGCGAGGTCAAAGCTCAGTGCCCCAAGGCACTGTCCTGGCACCTCTGCTGTTTCTCATCCTCATAGCAGACATAGATAAAACACCAGCACACTTTGTATCATCATTTGCAGATGACATTTAAAAAAAGCATGAAAGTCACTACGGTAGAGGACACTGAAAAATTACAGGAGGACATAAGGTCTTCCAATGGGCAGTGGAGAACAACATGACGTTCAATGGTGATAAGTTTCAGCTGCTTAGGTATGGAAAAAATGAAGAACTCAAAAGGAACACTATATACAAAACGCAAGAGGGTCACCACATAGAAAAAAGGAACACGTAAAGGACTTGGAATAATTATGTCTGCTGATCTGTCGTTTAAAGACCATAACAAGACAAAGATCACAACAGCCAGGAAGATGAGGGGTGGGTATTGAGAACTTTCAAAACAAGGGAAATAATGCCGATGGTGACACTATTCAAATCGCTAGTGCTCCCTCACTTAGAATACTGCTCAGTGCTGACGGCCCGTTCAGGGCAGGAGAAATAGAAGCTGGAACAAATCCAGAGATCGTTTACGGCTCACATTGAGCCATTGAAACATCTAAATTATTGGGAACGCCTTCCAAGTCTTGAACATGTACTCATTGGAGCGGAGGGGAGAGATACATGATAATATATACATGGAAAGTACTTGAGGGCCTGGTCCCAAATCTGCACACTGCCATAACAACATACTGGAGTGAGAGATATGGGAGAAAGTGAAAATAAACCCAGTGAGGAGCAGGGGTGCGGTGGGGACAATACGGGAGCACTGTATTAACATCCGGGGTCCCAGACTATTCAACATCTTACCAGAAGATATCCGAAACACGGCTGGAACCAGTGTAGAAGCCTTCAAGAGGAAACTGGACAAATATTTCACCAGGTGCCAGATCAACCAGGCTGTGATGGATATGTGGGGCAGCGGGCCTCCAGCAGCAACAGCCTGGTTGACCAGGCAAGCACCAGACGAGCCTGGCCTTATGGCGGGCTCAGAGAGTGAATACCTCGAAACTCTTCAAAAGGTATATCAAAGGTATCAAAGGTATACTCCTGGATGTCTAAAACATTGCTGGGACCTATAAATACTTCGTATATATTTATAGACAATAGTAAATGACCAAGGTAGGCGAAAATGTTCACCTGTTGGTGTGATTGTTACTATTTGAGTACTATTTCAGTATATAATATTAGTGTTAGAACAGAGATTGGCTATGAAATCACAGGACAGGAACTATTGTAAATTGTAATTATCAGAACATAAAAAATTATATAAATTAAAATGAAAACTAAAAAAAAAGTATATCGGCAATACTTCTGCAAGCGGCAGGACTTGATGTTTCGTCAGGTGAGCATCCAGCACCAAATTGGCGGGCTTATATCTTGGTAAGTACGGGCCCCTAAACTTTTTTTTTTTTTAGCCTATCCTGTTTATAAAAATGCCTCTTCATTTTTTTAAAAAAACGTTTTTTTTTTTTTCAAAATATTGTGCAGTACGAGGTGAACGTATATCTACGTGTGGACAGTTTAAGGGTTAAGAAGCGTAGTGGCATACACAGTGTTTTAAGGCATGGTGAAGCTGCAAGTTCAGACACACATTCTGCTGAAAAGTTTGTGCAGGAATTTCATGACTACATAAAAGGAAAATCTGAAACACCAACACAGTGTTTCAGAAGTGCTTTGAAGTGACCTCAGACACTGAATTGACTCTAGAGTTCTGGAAGAATCACTTAATATCTACAATTGCATAGGCCTTATAGGTAGGGCTTGGGAGGGAATGACTTCCAGGACTTTGAACTCTGCTTGAGACCACTGTGGCCAGGTTGTGTCCAACAGAGGGATTTTGAAGGATTTGATGCTGACCCTGACCCTGACGACCTGTGCCTGTTGTGGAAGATATTGTGGCATTGGGGAAGAGCCTGGGGTTGGAGGTTAGTGGTGAGGATGTGGAAGAGTTGGTGCAGGACCACAGGATAGAGCTGGAACTGGAACATCATCAGACCAGAGTTGAGGCTTTTGCTACAGAAAAGGAGGAGGAAAAGGAAGAGAAGGAGGTGCCTTCTTCAGTGATTAAGGAAATTTGTTCCAAGTGGAATGATGTCATGACATTTGTTGAAAAACACCATCCTGACCAAGCTGAAACAAGCCATATCTGCAACATGTTTAATGACAAAACCTTGTTCCACTTCAGGGAAATGTTAAAGAGGCGCCAGAAACAGAGAACTCTGGACAGTAATTTTTCGAGGCAGGGGTCCAGTGACTCTCAAGCTGGTCCTAGTGGCTTTAAAAGACAAAGAAGGGAAGTAACCCCAGAGAGGGACTTGTTACCTGAAGTCCTTTTGGAGGGTGATTCCCCTTCCAAAAATTAACTCCTCCTTATTTCCTCCTCCCTATCTTCCAGAAGCCAGAAAATCCCCAAAATAAAATACTTTCATCATCATTCAACACTTTCACCTCACTCACATAATCACTGTCTTTGCAGAGGTGCTAAGATACGACAGTTCAGAAAATCTCTCCAAACCGCCAATATCTCAATCCCCTCCTTTAAAGTGCAGGCATTGTACTTCCCATTTCCAGGACTCAAGTCCAACTAAATCCAATTAACTGGTTTCCTGAATCCCTTCACAAATATTACCCTGCTCACACTCCAACAGCTCGTCAGGTCCCAAAAACCATTCATCTCCATTCACTAACACGCTCATACATGCTTGCTAGAAGTCCAAGCTCCTCGCCCACATATATACAGTGGTACCCCGACTTACGATGGTCCCCAAACTCACCCTTTTATGCAAGTTTATTTTTTTTAATGCTTTTGTAAGTGTAATTTTGGGGGTCTAAAAGGACTAGTCTATTTTACATCATTCCTTATGGGGATAAATTCGTTTGGTAATGGCACTTGAACAGCATTCTGGAATGAAAAAATATCGTAAGTCGGAGTACCACTGTACATCATCATTTACAAAACTGCAGCAGGCCAGGTTCACCCATGAACATTGTCCCACCTCAAAAGGCCACACCAGCCTTATCCACTAAGCCATCGATGGCTGAGTGGATAAGGTGATATGTACATTGTGTGGCTTCTGAGGCGGGACAATGTTTGGGGGAATCCTGGCCTGCTGGTTTGTAACTGTTCAAAACCACTATAGTGGCCCTCCACTTTCGGAGTTCCACTTTTGGGGCTTTGAACATTCACGAATGCCCAGTTCATTATTTGTTATTAAACCATAATATGTATATACAATATTTTACAATGTTTTCATGTGTTTTATGATTGTTCGTGGTTCAACAGGTTAAGGAAGCAGTATTGTTAAGCTAAGTAAATGCTATTATTATATTTCCCTACTCTATATTTGCGCATCAAAACATTCGCGAATGCTACAGTACAGTGGTACTCGGTTTACGATGGTCCCCAAACTAGCCCTTTTATGTAAGTTTATTTTTAAATGCTTTTGTAAGTGTATTTTGGGGGTCTAAAAGGACCAGTCTATTTTACATTATTCCTTATGGAGATAAATTCGTTTGTAATGGCACTTGAACAGCATTCTGGAACAAAAATATCGTTAACCGAGGTACCACTGTATTATTATACTTCCCTACATCATATTTGTGTACCAATCATTCACAATTTCAAGATTCACAAGGTTCTTGAACTCCTAACCCTTGCGAATGTGGAGGGCCTTCTGTATACATACATATATGCATACATACTGTTTATACTAGAGTGGCACTTCTCACCCAACTTGGGCTGTGGACCCATGGGAACACACTGAGTTATTCCAATGGGTCCACAAAGTTTTGTTCTAAGTATTGTGGTGGGACAATGTGTAGTGGGTCGAATCCTGGCCTGCCGCAGTTTGGTAACCGATTCAAAACCACTATAGTGGCCCTCCACTTTCGCGAGTTCCACTTATACGAACTTTGAACATTCACGAATGCCCAGTTCATTATTTGTTATTAAACCATAATATGTATATACAATATTTTACAATGTTTTCATGTGTTTTATGATTGTTCGTGGTTTAATAGGTTAAGGAAGCAGTATTGTTAGGCTAAGTAAATGCTACTAGATAAGTACAGGTCAGCCATAGAAGTAGTTAGGTCTAAGGGAGGATCCCAATCATATGTAGCATTTGCCTAGAAAGGGAGTGGGCAATGAATGGATGTCTAGAGCAATTGGTATAAATTGCTGGCTAGAAAGGTACTGCAAGGAACTTGCAATTCCATTCATTGATAACTGGGATAAATTCTATGGCAAACATGATATGTATGCAAGGGATGGGGTTCATCTCTCTGGGGCTGGAGTGGTTGCATTAGCCGATTCGATTGAGGGGGTCATTGGAGACTTGTCTAGGACTTTAAACTGATAAATTATAGAGGTATGGGTGTTTGTGGAAACAATCAGGCTGTAGTATTAGGGTTGGAAACAGCAGATATTACCAGGATACCTCAGGGATATGTTTAAAAGACAATATTCAAAATAAAGTTGCTAGTAAAGGCAAAGCAACTGATCAACAAACAAAGAGAGATAGTAGAGGGCAACGAGTGACTAGCTCCCTTAAGGTTTACTATACAAATAGTAGGAGTCTAAGAAATAAGATAGATGAGCTAAGGTTACTTGCAAGTGTAGGTAATATAGATATTATTGCTATAACAGAGACCTGGTTCAACCTGAAAGATAGAGAAATGCCTTCCGAGTGCAACATACAGGGTTATAAGCTATTCCACACTGATAGGGTCAACAGGAAGGGTGGTGGAGTGGCGATGTATGTCAGAGATAATTTAAATTGTTGTGTTAGACAAGATATAAGATTAGAAACATCGGACACAGAATCTGTTTGGGTACAGTTTCTAGAGTGTCGGCAAAATTAATTTTGGTGTGATTTACAGGCCCCAAGCCTGGATAGGGAGTGCAGTAAGCTGCTATGGGACGAAATTCATAAGGCGTCTAGATTTGAAAATGTTGTTAATGGGAGATTTTAACTTTAGACAAATTGATTGGAACAATGTGACAGGTAATCTCGAGTCTAGTGACTTTCTTGATACGGTTCAGGATTGTTTTTTAAAACAGTTTGTGACAGAACCAACTAGAGGTAGCAACTTGCTTGATTTGGTTCTTGCCAACAAAGAATCACTAATTAATAATCTTAGGGTTAATGAAGAGCTTGGGGAAAGCGATCACAAATCACTTAGTTTCAATATACAGTGGTACCCCGTGTTACGATGCTATCATCTTACGTTATTTTCGATAACCGATATTTATAACATAAAAATTTTTATTGTGATTTACGATGTTTGCTTCATGTAACGACATTCGTCCCGGACGTGTCCGCTGGCGCCCAGCTGAGCGCACACTCCAGGGAGCGTCAGTGTGCTATTGTTTACAAGTGAGAGCGACCACCCACCCACACCCACGCATTCATACCAGTATATTGTCATTATTCCACTGTTTTTAGTGCTTGCAACTCTAAATAAGCCACCATGGGCCCAAGAAAGCTCCTAGTGCCAAGCCTGTGGTAAAGAATGTGCAGGGAGTGAAGCATTCATGCAGGGAGTGTAGCATTTATGCAGGGAGTGTGCAGGCATGCAGGGAGTGTAGCAAAGATGCAGGGAGTGTAGCAGGGATGCAGGGAGTGTAGCAGGGATGCAGGGAGTGTAGCAGGGATGCAGGGAGTGAGCAGGATGCAGGGAGTGTAGCAAGGATGCGGAGTGTAGCAGGCATGCAGGGAGTGTAGCAGGCATGCAGGGAGTGTAGCAAAGATGCAGGGAGTGTAGCAGGGATGCAGGGAGTGTAGCAGGCATGCAGGGAGTGTAGCAGACATGCAGGAGTGTAGCAAGATGCAGGGAGTGTAGCATGAGATGCAGGGAGTGTAGCATCATGCAGGGAGTGTAGCATTCAAAGAAAAGGCCAGTAACCCCAGAAAAGAACTTGGTACCTGCAGTGTTAATGGAAGGGATTCCCTTCCAAACACTAGCATACTACTCCACCTTCTCCCTCCTCCACACATCAACAACTCTTCAATAAATGTAAGTGACATGTTATTGTACAATATTTACATGTGTATTTAGGTATTATTCATTAAATTCTGTAATATTTAATGTCAAAAAGTTCTAAAAATTTTTATTTAACTACTTTTGGAAGTCTTGACGGATTAAATTTATTTCCATTATTTCTTATGGGGAAAATTGATTCGTGTAACGATTGTTTCGCCTTAAAATATGCCCTCTCTGACGGATTAATATCGTAAGTCAGGTACCACTGTATCATGGAATTACCCAGGTAACTGCAATCAAGTCTCTGTTCCAGACTTTCGCTTAGCCGACTTCATGGGGCTGAGAAATTACCTAGGTGGGCTAATTGGGATGACCTGACTATGAGTCAGGTAGGTGGTTTTGGTTGCCAATATGACGTTTTCAGAGCATAGTTCTAGCTGCCTAGACAACTTTTGTTCAGTAGGGAAATTAGAGCTAACAAATATGATCGTAAATGGATGAACAATAGATTAAAACATCTCATTGGTCAAAAGAGGGCATATACAGGGGAAACCCCTGGTTGAAAAAAATTCATTGCAGAAGCCTGCTCAAGTGGCATTCCCGAGCGAATTTACTTCTTAAGAAAAAATGTCATTTAGGTTAGTCTATCAGACCCCCAAAATACACTTCCACAAGCACTTGCAATATTATACTTACATATGACGGTTTCCGGGGTGTTCGTTAACCGGGGTTCCACTGTACAGTCATCCCTTGGTTTCGGTTGTCCCAGTTTCGCAGACTTTTTCTGGGAAAATTTGTCTGTTTTGCCGTGTTTTATTTTTCGCCGACCGTATGGGACCTGTCCACCAGTGCCGCGCACATACAAAAGCCATGGCCCGCCACCCACGCACCTCCACGCATTGTCACGAGTCTAGCATTGTTTATGCTGGTGAACATCACCCCAGGAGTTCATACAAAACATTTATTAACAATTCATTCTTTTGGCCCTTGATTATTGTGTGTGACTACTAAATAAGTTACCATGGGCCCAAAGAAAGCCCCTAGTGCCAGTTCTTTGGTAAAGAAGTGAGGAACACTAGAAATGAAGAAAGAAATAATAGAAAAATATGATAGTGGTGTACGTATTGCGAGCTCGCCAGGATATACAAGAAAAACCCATCAACTATCAGTTCCATTGTGGCAAAGAAAAAGAAATCACCGGAAGCTAATGTTGCGATAGAGGGTGAATACGATAACAAAACAGAGATCACAAACAATGGAAAATATGGAAAAATTTTATTGGTGTGGATAAACCAAAAACTGCTAGCGGGTGATAGTGTTGTGCAATCCATCATATGTGAAAAAGCAAGGCAGTTGCATCCCCGATCTTGAAAGAAATGCCTGGAACCAGTGTTGATGTTGATGAATTTAAGGCCAGCAAAGGCTGGATCGAAACTTCCAAGAAGCGAAGTGGCATACACAGTGTTGTAAGGCATGGTGAGGGTGCCAGTTCAGATAAAGATGGGGCTGAAAAATTTGTGTGGAGTTTAAAGAATATGTAGAGGCAGAAGAATTTAAACTCAACAAGTGTTTAATTGTGACGAAACAGGCCTCTTTTGGAAGAAAATGCCAAGGAGGACCACATCACGCGGAGGAAAAGCAACGTCAGGACCAAGCCTTTGAAAGACAGGCTAACTCTTATGTTATGTGGGACAGCTAGTGGGATTTAAAAGGAAGCCTTTACTGTGTATCACTCTGAAAATCCCAGTGTGTCCAGGAACTACAGTGTTGACAAGAGTAAATTGTGTGTGTTTTGGAAGTCTAATGCTAAGGCATAGGTCACTAGGGAAATTTTCCTGGAAAGGTTTAATCAAGTGTTTGGCCCCAGTGTGAAGAAATATCTATTGGACAATAAATTGCCACTTAAAGTTGCCCCCTGGTAATGGACAATGCTCTTGGTCATCCTCAAGACTTGGAAGACCAAATGTCTAAGGAATTCAAATTTGAAAAGTAAGTTCTTGTCTCTAACACCACTCCTCTCATCCAGCCCATGGACAGCAGGTCATTGCAAACTTCAAAAAACTGTACACCAAAGCAATGTTTCAAAGGTGTTTTGATGTAACCTCAGACACTAGATTGACCCTAAAGAGTTCTGGAAGGCTCACTTCGATATCTTCCATTGTATAGGCCTTATAGATAAATTATTATTATTATTGTGTGTTTTTAATTTCAAATAGAAGCGCTAAACCCGGGGTTATACAGCGCTGCAGGTTATTCAGGATGCAGGGAGAATGGGTTGTAAGAGGGATATGGATGATTAGTAGTTATGGAGTGCAGCAGGATGGTGGATAGTGCAGGGATAGAGGGTAGCAAGAGATCAAGGTAGAAGGGACTGAGGGAGGTGCTAGAGGTATAATCTTCAGAGTTTGTGTAGTAAGTCAGTTTCTGTCAAAAAGTCACGAGAGAGTCAGGATTAAAGGAGGGTCCATCTGCAAGAAGGGAAGGTAAAGAAAGGGCCGCAGAGCAAAGACGCCGTTGGAGGTAAATTCTGCGTCTCGTTGATAAAGTGGGCAGTCCAAAGAATATGTCGAACAGACACTGGAACCTGACAATGCTCACAGAGAGGGGCAGGAGCCTCTCCATGAGATACCCGTGGGTAAGACGGTGGTGGCGATGAAGACAGGGAGAGTGTAGTCTCCCAACCTCGACTTGGTGACAAGAAAGGCAGAAACCTATAACCGGTTTAATAGAATGAAGTTTGTTATTCAGCAGGTCAGACCAGCGTTGTTGCCAAAGGGAGCGAAGGTGGGTAGCAATGACCGCAAAATAGTCCGTGAAGAACACCTCTATATGAAACTGGAAGGTCATGACTGCTGACCGCGGCAGTGTCTGCCTGTTCTACCCTGACGTCAACATGACCAGGGACCCAACAAAAGACAAATACAGTATCTTTATGCTTGCTAAAGATACGGCGTAATCAAAGGTGGATACGAAGAACAGGGGTGAGGTGCATCAATTTTACGGATAGCCTGTAAAGCACTAAGGGAGTCTGAAAACGACCACAAATGGTGACACAGGCATAGATGCAATACGGATAATTGCTACAAGAATGGCATAAATTCAGCCGGCAAATATGCTAGCCGAGGGTAAAAGATGCCCTCATACGCGCTGTCCGGAAACACTGCGAATCCGACGCCGTCAGATGACTTTGAACCATCGGTGTATACTGCGATGGCATGGGAATGAGAACGGAAATGGTCTAGAAAGAAAAGCGAGAAGCCGCCGTAGGTAGTTGGGCTTTCGCGCAAGGTAGGAATAGAACAGACATGGACAGCAGGAACTTCCCAAGGGGGCATGGGAAAGGAGATGTCACATGAACATATAGAGTTGGGAGCTGAAGGAAGACAGGAGTGAATGTGAACGAGAGAAAGGGACGAAGTAAGCAGGGGCAGAACAAATAAAAGCGCCTACTAACATCTGTAACAATCCTATACATGGAAGGATTGCGGGGTCATGGAGCGAACAAAATAGCAATGCAATGTGCATCACGACGATCGGATAAGGATGGAATGTTCGCTTCTAAAATTTTTCAACCGGGAAGAACGAAATGCACCAAGGCATAAACGTAATCCTGGTGATGGATGGGATTAAGGATGGAAAGGTAGCAGGGAGGCCCGAATAACCCGGTCACCATAAACGAGTTTCGAAAGTGGGCTGAATGTAGGTGAAGGGAGAGTTCTGATCAGCCCCCATGAAAGATGTGCGGGGTTTTAAGAAGGTTCAGCCTGGTGTGACAAGTTGCCTTAGAGAGGTAATGAGGTTTCCAGGACAATTGACGGCGAACAGGAGGCCGAAAAACCTGACTGTATCACGTTCTGGATACATGGTAACTTATGTCATCTCCCACAAAACCTTGCCACGCTTATTACCATTGTTAACAATTAATAAAAATATCAACATGGATGACTGCCAATAAACTTCACTCAACACTGATAAGACCTCATAAGTTTGCAACAGAACAGATGATCCACAATTAAACATTAAGATCAACTCTACAATTCTAGACATAACGAGGGCAAGTTCCTGGCCTTCACCTTGACAGCAGCCTGAAATTCAGCACCCATATCCAACACATAACAAAAAGTGTCCAAAACTGTGGGGATCCTCTCTAAGATACGGTATTATGTACCACAATCAGCCCTACTCACACTATACTACTCACTCATCTATCCCTACCTCAATAGCCATTTGTGCATGGGGATCAACAGCAATTACCCACCTAAAGCCAATAATAACCCAACAAAAGCCGCAGTAAGAATTATCACACAATCCAACCCCAGGCAGCACCCCCCACTCTTCAAAGACCTAAACCTACTCACCCGTCCAGAACATCCCCTACTTACTACTCTGCTATCTACATTTATAGAACCAAATTCCAACTTTAACCCTGAGCTAAAACACTTTCTTGACAGTTGTGACAGGACCCTTGACATAATACCAGACATAAACATTTTTTTGACATTCCCGTGTCCGACTAAATCTATACAAAATTCAATGCGCATAAAAGGCCTAAAATCTGGAACCCCTGCCTGAAAACCCAGAACTGCAGACACAACCTCCATTTTCAAAAAACACCGAAAAACATCTTATCTCACTTACCACCCAACCGGTAGTTAACCATCGAAACTAATTTATCTTGCACATATCCCCAGCAAAATACACTTATTGATATCTGTGATTCTCCTTAATTTGCACATTACTAACCACAGCAAAATACACTTATTGATATCTTGATTCCCCTTAATTTGCACAGTTCTAAACCAAAATTCTAATACAACTATTGCTCCATAATACTTAAGCTTGGGCATAAGTTTGCCTAAGATACTCCAATATAGAATCTATATTATGCCAATATATCACCTTTATCATTAATATATAAACTAATTGCTAACTTTTTTTTACTAATTGTTAAATTCTCAATGTTTAAATTCCAGTACCTAAATTTTTTTAAACCTAACCTTACAATCTGTATATCCATTGATAGCTTTGAGTAAGACCTATCATAAGACCCGAAAAGCCTAGGCATACCTAGGCATATTATTGGCCATCTTGTAATATCAACTTTAATGTATAACTATAAGTACCCCCACCTTGTATTACATGAAATAAAAAATTTGAATTTGAATTTGAATAGGTACAATGGATGATCAGGGGACCACTGAACGCGTAAAACGAATTTGATGAGTTTCCACCAGAAAATTTAAACCCGTGAGTGGTGGCCAATCAGAAACCCAGTTGATGACATGCTGGAGGGAACGAATGAGGTGACAGTCAGCAACCTGCACGCTATAGCAAAGTCATCCACATAAAACGATGACCAAATATTGGATGGGAGAACAGATGCCAGATTATTTATAAAGTGTTGTGCTCAAAACACATCCCTGGGGGGCACCTTCAGCTTGAACAAATTCCGGGGAGGTTCATTCTAACCCCCACCCGGAAATTCTGCAGAAGAAGGCCCAAAAAAGAAGGTAGGTTGCCTCAGGGGCCCCAAGGGTGGCCCTGGGCCCAAAATATTATATCTCCAAGTCGTGTTAAGCCTTTCAAGGTGAAAAAATAGCGATAACCCCCAAAG
>WNWK01032283.1:0-22017 GCA_009830355.1 Cherax destructor
ACAGTATAGTACTTTATTTTCTTAGGTAATGAAATAATGAGGGCAGTATTACTGTATGGGAAATTTATAATGCTGTACAGCCTCTCCTCGTTAACGATGGAGTTCTGTTCCTAAGACCACGTCGGTAAACGAATTCGTCACTTAGTGAGGAGCATACGTACTATAATGGTAGTGGGTTTGTGTCAACTATCTTTGATATAGTTTTAATATCACCTTTGCACCATTTATAACATTTCTGGTATATTTTTTAAATGTTTATTCAGTAGTGTACTGTACTATATTGTAATAAGCAGAATAGAGGAAATCAGCTCTAAAGCAACAGAAGTCCAGAGGTTATATTACAGCTTTATACATCATTAGTAAGGCCTCACCTTGATTACGCGGCTCAGTTTTGGTCTCCATATTACAGAATGGATATAAATTCGTTAGAAAACATTCAGCGTAGAATGACTAAATTAATACATAGCATTAGAAATCTTCCTTACGAAGAAAGATTGAAGACCCTTAAATTACATTCACTTGTAAGACGTAGAATGAGGGGAGACATGATCGAGGTATACAAGTGGAAAATAGGTATTAACAAAGGGGATATAAATAAGGTCTTGAGGATAATGTACATTATTTAGGCATGCAAACTGGTCGGAGAGCCCGTCGTAAGTCCGAGGCGTTGGTAAACGAGTACGTCGCAAAGTGAGGAGAGGCTGTATTAAGTTATTTGTGCAATAAAATGAAGTCAGTAGCTGTGAAATATTTTAAGAAATATGGAATTTTTAATAAACATAGCCTGAGGATAGAGAGGTGTCCTCAAAGTCCTTGCTTTATTTCTAAAATATGTACATAAAAATGTACTAGTTCTCTGTATACAGTAGCATAATTATTGTAACATGGAGTTCCTTGACAGATGGACTGGGTCATGATGGCTCCATCATATGGCCCCCATACCAATGGTGTATTTACAAATAAGCAGACTAAGTGGCCACTTAGAGCCCCACTTACTGAGGGACTGCCAAATTCTTAACTGTTTCTTACCCCTTTATGAGTCACACCCCTATATACAGTGGTACCCCAGATTTTGTCAATAATTCGTTCCAGAAGGCTGTTCGAGTGCTGTTACCGAACAAATTTGTTCCCATAAGGACGAATGTAAATTAGATTAGTCCGTTTCAGACCCCAAAAATACACTTACAAAAGCACTTACAAAAATACACTTACATAATTGTTCGAGTTGGGAGCTGTACGAAATCGGGTACCACTGTATAACATTTGGTGGTTTATGGTTATGCAGGATAATCGTGCAAGACCACAAATATTTATTTACTTATTATACAAAGTATTTAAATTCTGAAATGAATATAATTTTAAAGGTGGTCTCATGTTTTATTGAATATTAAATATTGTTTTTGAAAAATCAATTTATATGACAATATGCTGGCAGCGGGCCAATGACAGTCATACAATCAATCATACATCTGGCATTAATGTTAAAATTTAATTTCCTCTAGTGCAGTAGCTGTCAGCAGGGGCCCCCCTAAATGTTGTTCCATTTAGGGCACTTGGACCTCTAAATTGGCTACTGCCCCATACTCTTGATATGATATGTTACTTTCTTTGCTCGATCACACGGACTCTCAGGTCTCCATATTAAACTCGTTTGGCTCACATTGGCTTCTTAGACCTGTTGAAATGTGGGGATCATAACCATCACTGAAATCATTAATAAAGGTCTATGGGTCATTTTAAAACACTTTAATTATCCTGGAAAAAAGATTAAAATAAAATGGCATGTACAAATTTTTTTTTTATAGACCCTCTCCTCACTTAACGACGGAGTTTCGTTCCTAAGACCACATCGGTAAGCAAGGAGCATACTATAATGGTAGAGGGTTTGTGTCAACCATCTTTGATATTGTTTTAATGTCACCTTTGCACCATTTATAACATTTTTAATATATTTTTAAATGTTTATACAGTAGTGTACTGTATATTGTAATAAACAGAATACAGGAGGCCCTCCACATTCGCGAGGTTAGGGATCAAGAATTTCGCGAAACTTGAAAATTCGCGAATGTTTGGTGCTCAAATATGATGTAGGGAATTATAATAATACTATACTGTAGCATATAGCATTTACTTAGCCTAACAATACTGCTTCCTTAACCTATTGAACCATGAACATTCATAAAACAGATGAAAACATCATAAAATATTGTATATACATGTTATGGTTTAATAACAAACAATGAACAAACAAAACACTCACCACTCTTAAGGTTAAGCAGACAAACTCTGACGACTTGTGATGATGATGACAATGACAGTGATGATGGTGATGATAGTCATGCAGTTACTGATGACAGTTGAATGGAGGTGATTATATGGAGTGTAACTGCATGGCATGATGAGTCTAGTTGCTGCTTGCTTGGGGCCATACTTGCATCACCACACAAACACACATATACGGTAGGACACGAACAGTAACTGGACACGACCGATGTGAACAGTAACTGGACAATGACTGAGTGAGTGGCGGGCTGCTGGTTGAGGGGTAAGAGGGAGGGTAGTAGGGACGCGGGAAGCTTTCTCCCGTACTTTTTCCCGCATTCGTTTGGTAAATATGATTGGGTGGCTGGGCATTCGCGAATGTTCGAAGCTCGCAAAAGTGGAGGGCTAGCTGTAGAGGAAATCAGCTCTAATATACATGTACATTACAGCTCTCCTCACTTACCGACGTACTGTACTAGTTTACCGACAACTCAGAGTTATGGCTGGCTCTCCAATGAATTAAAAAAAAATTGTATGCGGTATGAGAACTTGGGTCACCGCAAGCATCTCAATCTCCTTCTTACAGCCACTCAGGACACTAGCTAGCTTTTAAAGTCTCCAAGACTACATATTTCGTGTGTTTACATTCTCGGTGTGTCTCGTGGCAGCTTAATTATGAAATTATTATACTCAGTGAACAAGGTACTATGTTGATGGTAATAATAATAATAATAAATAATAATCGCTCTGGGGCACTTTAAATGTCATATGTATTTCATAATAATAAACATGACACAAGGAAGGGTTCCCTGCAGCAGTGCAATTTATCAAATGTCACTGACTGTCATCAGTTATCTGACACTTGTCACAACACCATAAAAAAAAAGTGACCGCGACCATTACAGAAGTGCTATGTGCTAAACATACACTCTTTTTCAGTAAGTCAGTCAAGTCAGTAAATCATTCAGTCAAGTCAGGAAGTTATTCAGTCAAGTAAGTCATTCAGTCAAGTCAGTGTGTCATTCAGTCAAGTCAGTGTGTCATTCAGTCAAGTCAGTCATTCAGTCAAGTCAGTAAGTTATTCAGTCAAGTCAGTAAGTCATTCAGCCAAGTCAGTAAGTTATTCAGTCAAGTCAGTAAGTCATTCAGTCAAGTCAGTAAGTCAATCAGTCAAGTCAGTAAGTCATTCAGTCAAGTCAAACAGATAAACAGACAGACATGATAAAGAAGCCCAAATTAATAAAAACTGACATACAGTGGACCCCGAGTTTCGTAAACCCGGAAATCGTACATTTATGTAAGTATAATATTGTAAGTGCTTGTGGAAAAGTATTTTTGGGGGTCTGAAATAGACTAACCTACGTGACATTTTTCCTTAAGGGAGTAAATTCGTTCTGTAATGGCACTTGAGCAGACTTCAGGAGTGAAGTTTTACGAAACTCGGGGTCCACTGGAGAGGTATCGGAGGGTGTGTGGGGCTGGGGACTATGAGAGAGAGGAGAAGGTGGGAGAGGGAGGGGTGGTGACACTTTGAAGTGTCAGTAAGGGGTCCTTCCTCGATTAGTGACGAAATCGTTTACCGACGGGGTCTTAGGCCCTTATCTCCATCGTTAAGTGAGGAGGCTGTATTTAGGTATGCATACTGGTCAGAGATCCCGTTGTAAGTTCAAGTCATTGGTAAACAAGTACAGTGGACCCCCGGTTAACGGCCATAATTCGTTCCAGAATGCTGGTTAAGTGCCATTACCGACGAATTTATTAACATAAGGAATAATGTAAATTAGATTAGTCATTTTGGACCCCCAAACATACACTTACAAAAGCACTTACAAAAATACACTTACATAATTGTTAGTGTTTGGAGCAGGCCGTTAACCGGGGTCCACTGTACAGTGGTACCTCTACTTACGAGCAAAATCTGTTCCAGTTGGCTATTCAAGTGCAGATACTGAAGGAATTTTTTCCCATAAGAAATAATGAAAATTAGGTTAATCCATTTCAGACCCCCAAAAATACACTTACAAAAGCACCTACAAAAATACACTTACATAATTGTTCGAGTTTTGAGCTGCTCGTAAGTAGAGGTACCACTGGATGTCGCTAAGTGAGGAGAGGGTGTATATGTACCATAAAAATATACTATGTACAGTAAACAAAGCACATGCATAATATCAGACCATGTTATTTCTCATGGCACAAGACAGAATAAGGCTACAGTTCATTAGGCCATCCTTGCAAGATTCAGTATTGGTAGGTCTCAATTAGTGTGAATAATGAATCCCAATCATTCTCACTCACCTGAAATATTGAATTTTCTTCAGTATTTCATGTACTAATCAAACCCAGCCATTCCTACACATGTATTTGTCTAATCTCTCTTTAACCCTTTGGGGGTCGACAGGCCTTCTGAGGAAGGTGTTCCTGTTGTCGAAAAATATTCGGAAAAAAAAATTATTTTTTCTTATGAAATGATAGAGTTATTTTTCTGAATCTAAATAGCTAAACAAAATTTTTTGCGATCAATACTTACGGAGATATGGAGGCTTCAAATTGACCCAAAATGAACCGATGACAGCAACATCGCGACTTCCGGTTGGCCGTAATCGTTTTTTTTTTTTTGAAGTTGTTTTCTTATGAAATTTAATTTTTTTTTTCAAATAACTTTTATGGACTGTGAGACCAATATAAGTGCTGTTTTCAAATATTCACTCGCTATTTCTTATAAAATAATGCCACAAAGTTTGTTATCACTAGTTTGTTTACAAAACATATTTACAACAATGTACAATGTACAATTATGTTTATAACTATTGTTCAATCATATATATACACATATTGAGTCACTGCACATGTTTCTAGAAGTTCTGCAGCCTGTGGAAGTCTCTGAAACATGGTTCCATGCACAGTGGTGTTTCACATTCCAACCACATAAAACGAGTGTCTTTGCGTTTCTGTGAGCGTCTTTTTGTATGTGCACAGACATAACACCTCTTCTGAGCCTTTTTCTTGCAAGCAGTAGCAGGCAGTTTTGTTAGGAAGTGTTCACCACCAAGCCTCAGACGAGAGGGTAGTTGTTAGTAATTTCGTGGGCGGTTTTCTATTGCAGGTGGTGTTTCTTGGTACTTGGTGATTATTTGCCTGATAACAGACAAACAAAATTCGCCATATGGTGGTTTGTTTGTGGTCTTCAACTTATAAACATTATAAGCATTGAGCATGGAAATGTCCAGAATGTGAAAAAAGAGTTTTATGTACCACTTATAACTCTTTCTAACACAATCACAAACCCAATCTGCATGTCACATTTGTCCACTGAATGCATATTGAGAGTGTAGTCCATCACAGCTGCAGGTTTTAGAATGGGTTCATCGGTCTCTCTATTCACCCTGCCACTGTCTGCCATTTCATTAGGGTGAATTGATGACAACAGTGTGACATCTCGTTTGTCATGCCACCAAAATGCCATGATATCATTGGCAGCAAACGCCTGCACCTCACCTGTACGAGTGCCTGCACTGAACCTAGGCATATGCTTACGATTTGCATGCACTGTACGCACACATCTGTCAAGTTCACTGCAAAAATCACTGAGGGAGGGGCTTGTGTACCAGTTATCAGTATATAATATATGCCCCTTGCCAAGATATGGTTTCATCATTGTTCTAACCACATCACCAGAGATACCCAGTAACTTCCTGGTATCTTTCAATGTATTACTTCAGTGTACAAAATAATATCAATACAAGACCACTGTAGCAATCACAAAGCACAAACAACTTTATACCAAAGCGTTTCCTCTTGCTTGGTATATACTGTTGAATGACAGTCTACCTTTGAACAGAATCAGTGACTCGTCAATAACAAGCTTCCTGAAGGGATAAAAATGCATATTGAACTTCTCTTTCAGATACAGAAACACATTCCTAATCTTATATAACCTGTCAGTTCTGTCAGGCCTGGTTTTTTCTGAAAAATGCAACATGCGTAGAAGTAGCACAAATCGATTCTCTGGTATAATATCACTGAAAGCTGGTGTTGCAATCAATCTGTTTGTAGATTTGATACGGTGCTTATAGACATCGGCATAACATTATTGTGGCAAAGAAAAGATACATCTCTGCCACAGTTGTCTCCTTCCACTGGTGTAGACGTGATTTTGGTGAAAGAATCGTGTTTGCCATTGTGTAATCGAAGTATCTGTTGCTTTCTCTGATAATAATGTCTATCAGGGTTCGTCAAAGAATAACTGGAAACATTCCAGTTCAGTGGCATTGTTCCCAAGTGGACAAGATGGGCATAACTACTGTGACTTTCATCAAACTGATGGGGATTGGGAATAAAATTGTCAGCTTCCTGCCAATCCCAGGTGCGGTCTGCTGGTGGGTACTGGATATTTACAGGTGGTTGTGGGGGTTGTGGAAGTGGAGGTTGTAGTTGTGGGGTTGGTGGGTGGATGAGGGTTGCCTTTGTTGTAACTGAGCTGAGTCAGCGGCGTGGGTGCCAGCATGGTCCCCTGCTGGTGCCTCAGTGCGCCGCACCACCACCACCACTACCAGTTGCATGCACATTTCTCATACCAATTGCAACGCTATCATCATCATTTTCACTATCACTTCCTGTTGTACGCCCACGGGATGTACTCCGAGATGTACTCCTAACCCTTGGAAGAGCATATGGCACACTACCAGAGCGCATATACCGTCGTATATACTGACGCTTCACTGGTGAATATTCCCTCTTCACTCACGCTACTGGAACTATTTCGAAGGGCTTGAGTTCATAGTCACTATCAGTATCATCACTATTGCTCACATCTGAGTCTGGGACATTAGAAAATAGGAGTTTCCGCCTTCGTTCTGGTACAACTGGCCGTGAACAAGACGCCACAGCACCAGAGGTGGATGGCTGTGGGTCGTCTGGGTTTTCCTCACTTATACCGGTACAGTGGACCCCCGAGTTTCGTAAAAACTTCACTCCTGAAGTCTGCTCAAGTGCCATTACCGAACAATTTACCCCTTAAGAAAAAATGTCATGTAGGTTAGTCTATTTCAGACCCCCAAAAATACTTTTCCACAAGCACTTACAATATTATACTTACATAAATGTACGATTTCCGGGGTTTACGAAACTTGGGGGTCCACTGTATTATGGTCACTAGTTTCGGTCACAACCGCCTCAAAACCTTGAAAGTCACCTTCACTAACACCCCTATCACTGTTAGAACTGTCACTGATGAATAAAAGTGTCCCAATTCGCTGAGGAGTAAGGTGTTTCTTGCTGCGAGCATGGTGGAGAAGGTGTCTGAAATGGTGTTCCCACAATGCACCACTGGGTGCCCGATTTTTCCTACTGCACACTGACCGCGCAGACCCATTCGCTCATCCCTAGGCCTACCAGCTGTTTCCCGCTTAATTTGAAGCCGCTAGAATTTACGCGTACTAGTACGGCACCAACCCCTGCTCGTAAAACGTACTAGTACGGCACCGACCCCGAAAGGGTTAAAGATACTTAATTAAGGTTTTAGCTTCTATGACTTGATTTAGGAGCTTATTCCATCATCGATAGGTCTGTTTGAAAACCAGTACTTTCCTGAATCCTTTCTAAATCTAAATTTATCTAATTTAAATCTGCTATTTCTAATTCTTCCTAGGTAGTAGGTTGGTAGACAGCAACCGCCCAGGGAGGTACTACCGTCCTGCCATGTGAGTGTAAAACAAAAGCCTGTAATTGTTTTACATGATGGTAGGATTGCTGGTGTCTTTTTCTGTCTCATAAACATGCAAGATTTCAGGTACATCTTGTTACTTCTACTTACATTTAGGTCACACTACACATGCATGTACAGTGGAACCTCGGTTTTTAAATGCCTAGTTTGTATGTAAAACTATAGTTATTCTCCATAAAATGTATTTTTTTTTAATATTTCCCCTAAGAAATAATGTAAATCCAATTAATCCATTCCAGACACCCAAAAATATTAACAAAAAATACATTTTATAGAGAGTAACTATAGTTTTCATACAAACTAGACATCAAAACCGAGGTTTCACTAAAGAAGCATATACAGTGGACCCCCGGTTGAATACCCGGAAATCGTGCAATTATGTAAGTATAATTTTGTAAGTTCTTGTGGAAGTGTATTTTTGGGGGTCTGAAATAGACTAACCTACGTGAAATTTTTTCCTTAAGGGAGTAAATTCGTTCGGTAATGGCACTTGAGCAGACTTCAGGAGTGAAGTTTTACGAAACTCGGGGTCCACTGTACAGTGGTACCTCGGTTAACGATATTTTCATTCCAGAATGCTGTTCAAGTGCCATTACCAAGCAATTATCCCCATTAGGAATAATGTAAAAAAGACTAGTCCTTTTAGACCCCAAAAAAACACTTACATAAAAGGGTGAGTTTGGGGACCATCGTTAACCGAGGGACCACTGTATATACACACTCCTCTGGGTTTTCTTCTACGTATTTTCTTACTAGTTCTTGTTCTTATTTCATCTTATCTCCTTGGGGAAGTGGAACAGAATTCTTCCTCCGTAAGCCATGCGTGTCATAAGAGTGGACTAAAATGTCGGTAGCAAGGGGCTAGTAACCCATTCTCTTGTACAGTGGTCCTCGGTTTTCGTGCATCTCAAACTCGAACATTTATGTACATAAGTGTATTTTCGTAAGTGCTGTTGCAAGTACAGTGGACCCTCGGTTACGAATACCCCGGAAATCGTGCAATTATGTAAGTATAATTTTGTAAGTTCTTGTGGAAGTGTATTTTTGGGGGGCTGAAATAGACTAACCTACGTGAAATTTTTCCTTAAGGGAGTAAATTCGTTCGGGAATGGCACTGAGCAGACTTCAGGAGTGAAGTTTTACGAACTCGGGGTCCACTGTATATTTTTGGGGGTCTGAAATAGACTAACCTCGTGACATTATTTCTTAAGGAAGTAAATTCGTTCGGTAATGGCACTTGAGCAGCATTCTGGACAATTTTCGGGGAAAACCAAGGGACCACTGTATACATTACTACTGAAGTTAAAGAGAAACTTTTGTTTTCTTTTGGGCCATCCTGCCTCGGTGGAAAATGGCTGATTTGTTGAAAGAAGATTTCTAATTCTTACTTGATTGATATCCTCAGTATTTTATTTTTTTGCCTTTGAAGCTGCATGAAAATTATTAATTCCACTATCATATACAGTGAAACTTGGTTTTCATACAGTCCGAATACATACAGTTCGGATTTAGAACACTTTTTGGGCGAAATTTTTCCTATAAGAGATAATGAAATACAATTAATCCGTTCCTGCTGTCAGGAGGCATGACAAAATAGCACAATACTGTGAAGCTATTATCAACTCAACAGCTTATTTATCTATCACAATTCATCTAATATGACATAATAAACAATATAAATAACATAAAAACCTGATATACACTCTAGAATGAATAAAATATGTATGTCATTTCAAATGTGGTGGCTGGGAAGGATGTGGTGGCGGGCATTCTTGCTACAGCTGTGAAAACATCTTCCCATTCTTTCCTCCTTCAGACGTGTTAGTATAAGAGAAAACGGAGTTTGTAATGCTATCTGCATTAGATCACTTCCAGTCAGCTTCAAGGAATGAACAGAAATCATACGTGTCAGGCTGGTTACAGCAGCAACAACTGGTTTGTTTACAAAACTCCGAACCTTCATTTAATCTTGTTATCACACTGCCTCTACCACCCCTGCCTCTACTACCACTGTCTCTACACCACTGTCTCTACTACCACTGCCTCTACTATCACTGCCTCTACCCTGCCTACCCACTGCCTCTACCACCACTGCCTCTACCACCACTGCCTCTACCACCACTGCCTCTACCACTACTGCCTCTACCACTACTGCCTCTACCACCACTGCCTCTCACCACTGCCTCTCCACCACTGCCTCTACCACCACTGCCTCTACCACCACTGCCTCTACCACCACTGCCTCTACCACTACTGCCTCTATGACTACTGCCTCTACCACTACTGCCTCTACCACTACTGCCTCTACCACCACTGCCTCTCACCACTGACTCTACCACCTCTGCCTCTCACCACTGCCTCTACCGCCACTGCCTCTACCACCACTGCCTCACACTTAACCCTTTGACTGTTTCGGTCGATATATACTAATTGTAATTGTTTTACATGATGGTAGGATTGCTGGTGTCTTTTTCTGTCTCATAAACATGCAAGATTTCAGGTACATCTTGCTACTTCTTCTTACATAGGTCACACTACACATTCATGTACAAGCATATATATATACACACCCCTCTGGGTTTTCTTCTATTTTCTTACTAGTTCTTGTTCTTATTTCCTCTTATCTCCATGGGGAAGTGGAACAGAATTCTTCCTCAGTAAGCTCATGCGTGTCGTAGGCGACTAAAATGCCGGGAAGGGGCAGTAACCCTTCTCTGTATTATTACTAAATGTAAAAGGGAAAACTTTCGTTTTCATTTTGGGCCACCAGCTCGGTGGGAAACTGGACACGTGTTGAAAGAAGAAGATATACATCTTACGAGCCACTGTTTCGGACGTATCTATACGCTAAATTCTAGCGGCTTCAAATGAAGCGGGAGAAAGCTGGTAGGCCTACATGTGAGAGAATGGGTCTGGTGGTGGGTGTGCGCAGTATGAAAAATCGGGGACCCAGTGGTGCATTGTGGGAGCACTATGTTTGTAGTCATTTTTCACCATGCCTCGCGGTAAGAAGTACCTCACTCCCGGCGGATGGAGGCCTTCTCTTCCCAAGTGATAGTTCAAACAGTGATGGAAGTGCCAGTGAATGTGAATTCCATGGTTTTCAGGAGGGTATTGAAAGCAGTGCCCAGGATAATGTAATTAGTGATGAAAACCCAGATGACCGCAGCCTTCCACATCTGGTGCTGGGCCGTCTCATTCACGTTCACCTGTACCAGGACGAAAGAGGAAACTATTTCACCGTGTACATGATCTGATGTGAGCAGTGTAAGTGATGATGACAGTGATTTCAAAGTTATTGAAAGCAGTTCTAGTGGTGACAGTGAGGAGAGTATTCTCCAGTGAAGCGGCAGTATGTACGACGCAACATGCGTTCTGGTAGTGTGCCATATGCTATTCCAAGGAAAAGGAGTAAATCTCGGAGTACATCTCTTGGCCCTACACCACAAATTGATGGTGAAGATGATGATATTGTGACAATGGGGATGCGTAATGTGCGTGGGGTAGCAGGTGGTAGTGGTGGTGGTGTTGGTGGTGGCACGAGTCATGTGGCACCAGGAGCAAGCCACGCTGCTAACTCAGCACACCAACAACCACTCTCAACCACCCCCACACTCCCACAACCTGCACAACCACAACCTGCACAACCACAACCTGCACAACCACAACCAGCACAACCACAACCACCTGTCAATATCCAGTACCCACCAGCAGACTGCATCTGGGATTGGCAGCAAGGTGACAATTTTGTTCCCAATCCCCATGACTTTGATGAAGCACAAAGTGGAATACGGCCATCATGTACACTTGGGAACAATGCTACTGAACTAGAATGCTTTCAGTTATTCTTCGATGAACCCCTGATGGACATTATTGTCAGGGAAAGCAACACATACTATGAGTACACCATGGCAAACACAATACTTTCACCAAGGTCACGGCTACACCAGTGGAAGGACACAACTGTGGCAGAGATGTACTTGTTCTTTGCCACAATAATGCTTATGCCACATGTTTATAAGCACACTGTCAACACATACTGGTCGACAGAACGCCTGATTTCAACCCCAGGTTTTAGTGATATTATACCAGTGAATCGTTTTTGATACTGTTGCGTATGCTTCACTTTCTGATAAAACCAGGACTGACAGAAACGACAGGTTATATAAGATCAGGAATGTGTTCATGTACATGAAACAAAAGTGCTTTATGTATTTTTATCCCTTCAGGAAGCTTGTTATTGATGAGTCTTTGATTTTGTTCAAAGGCAGACTGTCGTTCAAGCAGTATATACCAAGCAAGAGGAAACGCTTTGGTATAAAGTTATTTGTACTGTGTGATTGCAAAAGTGGTCTGGTTTGGATATAATTGTGTACACTGGCAGTAATACATTGCAAGATACCAGGAAGTTACTGGGTATCTCTGGTGATGTGGTTAGAACAATGATGGAACTATATCTTGGTAAGGGGCATATATTATATACTGATAACTGGTACACAAGCACTTTACTCAGTGATTTCTTACGAGTGAACATGACAGACGTGTGTGGCACAGTGCGTGCAAATCGTAAACATATGCCTAGGTTCGACGCTGGCACTCGTAGAGGTGAAGTGCAGGTGTTTGCTGCCAATGACATCATGGCATTTCGGTGGCAAGACAAACGTGATGTCACATTGTTGACATCAGTTCACAGACATGAAATGGTAGACATTGGCAAGCAGAATAGAGAGACCAATGAACCCATTCTAAAGCCTGCAGCTGTGATGGACTACAACCTCAATATGCGCTTAGTGGACAAATGTGACATGCAGATTGGATTTGCTGATTGTGTCCGCAAGAGTTATAAGTGGTACATAAAACTCTTTTTCCATCTTCTTGACATTACCATGCTGAATGCTTATAACATTTACAAGTTGAAGACCAACAACAAGCCCAAATATGGTGAATTTTGTTTGTCAGTCATCAGACAAATAATATTCAAGTACCAAGGAACAACACCTGCAATAGACCAGCGCCCACGAAATTATCAACACATGCCCTCTCGTATGAGGCCTGGTGATCACTATCCCATACTACAGCCTCCTACTACTCTCAAGAAAAATGCTCAGAAGAGGTGTTTTGTCTGTAAACATTCCACAAAATGCCCACCAAAATGCAGAGACACTCCTTCCCTCCACTACAGATTTATACACTCTCGAAGTCATTCTGTCTCGTTCCATTCTCTCTACATGTCCGAACCACCTCAACAACCCCTCCTCAGCTCTCTGGATAATAGTTTTGGTAATCCCGCACCTCCTCCTAATTTCCAAACTCCGAATTCTCTGCATTATATTCACACCACACATTGACCTCAGACATGACATCTCCACTGCCTCCCGCCTTCTCCTCGTTGCAACATTCATCACCCATGCTTCACACCCATATAAGAGTGTTGGTATAACTATACTCTCATACATTCCCTTCTTTACTTCCATAGACAAAGTTCTTTGTCTCCAAAGACTCCGAAGTGCTCCACTCACCCTTTTTCCCTCATCAATTCTATGATTCACCTCATCCTTCATAGACCCATCTGCTGACATGTCCACTCCCAAATATCTGAATACATTCACCTCCTCCATACTCTCTCCCCCCAATCTGATATCCAATCTTTCGTCACCTAATCTTTTGTTATCCTCATCACCTTACTCTTTCCTATATTCACTTTCAATTTTCTTCTTTTACACACCCTACCAAATTCATCCACCAACCTCTGCAACTTTTCTTCAGAATCTCCCAAAAACACAGTGTCATCAGCAAAAGCAACTGTGACAACTCCCACTTTGTATTTAATTCTTTATCTTTTAACCCCACCTCTTGCCAAGACCCTCGCATTCACTTCTCTTACAACCCCATCTATAAATATATTGAACAACCATGGTGACATCACACATCCTTGTCTAAGGCCCACTTTTACTGGGAAATAGTCCCTTCCCTCCTACACACTCTAACTTGAGCCTCACTATCCTCATAAAAACTCTTCACTGCTTTCAGTAACCTACCTCCTATTCCATACACCTGCAACATCTGCCACATTGCCCCCTATCCACCCTATCATACGCCTTTTCCAAATTCATAAATGCCACAAAAACCTCTTTACCCTTATCCAAATACTGTTCACCTATATGTTTCACTGTAAACACTTGGTCTACACACCCCTACCTTTCCTAAAGCCCCCTTGTTCATCTGCTATCCTGCTTTCTGTCTTACTCTTAATTCTTTCAATAATAACTCTACCATACACTTTACCAGGTACACTCAACAGACTTATCCCCCTATAATTTTTGCACTCTCTTTTGTCCCCTTTGCCTTTATACAAAGGAACAATACACGCTCTCTGCCAATCCCTAGGTACCTTACCCTCTTCCATACATTTATTAAATAATAGCACTAACCACTCCAAAACTATATCCCCTCCTGCTTTTAACATTTCTATCTTTATCCCATCAATCCCAGCTGCCTTACCCCCTTTCATTCTACCCACTTTCTCACGAACTTCCCCCACACTCACAACTGGCTCTTCCACACTCCTACAAGATGTTATTCCTCCTTGCCCTATACACAAAATCACAGCTTCCCTGTCTTCATCAACATTTAACAAATCATCAAAATATTCCCTCCATCTTCCCGATACCTCTAACTCTCCATTTAATAACTCTCCTCTCCTATTTTTAACTGTCAAATCCATTTGTTCCCTAGGCTTCCTCAACTTATTAATCTCACTCCAAAACTTTTTCTTATTTTCAACAAAATTTGTTGATAACATCTCACCCACTCTCTCATTTGCTCTCTTTTTACATTGCTTCACCACTCTCTTAACCTCTCTTTTTCTCTCCATATACTCTTCCCTCCTTGCATCACTTCTACTTTGTAAAAACCTCTCATATGCTAACTTTTTCTCCCTTACTACTCTCTTTACATCATCATTCCACCAATCGCTCTTCTTCCTCCTGCACCCACTCGCCTGTAACCACAAACTTCTGCTGAACACTCTAACACTACATTTTTAAATCTACCCCATACATCTTCGACCCCATTGCCTACACTCTCACTAGCCCATCTATCCTCCAATAGTTGTTTATATCTTACCCTAACTGCCTCCTCTTTTAGTTTATAAACCTTCACCTCTCTCTTACTTACTGCTTCTATTTTCCTTGTATCCCATCTACCTTTTACTCCCACTGTAGCTATAACTAAAAAGTGATCTGATATATCTGATAATTTGTTTTGTTATATACTAGACACCTGAGGACCTTTTTTGCTTAGACCTGAGAGACAAGCATGTGAGCATGTTAGATAGCAATGAGTGGAGGCAAGTAGTTTTTATGATTTGATGTGCTGTTGGAGTGTGAGCAATGCAACATTTATGACAGGATTTAGGGAAACCAGTAAGCTGGATTTGAGTTGTAGAGGTAAGAAGGACAGACCCTGCACTGTGAAGGGGGTGGATGAGATATTGTTATTTGGAGACTCACCTGAACTGTGATGTGGTCACCCTTCTGGCAAGACAGTGTTTGAGTGACAGTGAAGGTTGCTGTATTACCACTTTTACTAATATCACTACTCTTCCCCTGTCTCCTACCATATTGTCTTTAAGTCTCTTCTTACCCCAGTTGCACCTTGACTATGTTTCAAATTGGATCCAAACATTGTCATAAGGCTCCTCTTCTCTCTCTCTCTCTCTCTCTCTCTCTTTTGTGACCTGTTTCAGTCACAATTTTGTGACTTTTAATTCTGTAATATAATTTGTGTATTACTCTTTGTGATCAGTTTTAAAGCTGTTAAATTTTATGTGGATTTTAAAAAGTACATTATGTTTTCAGACCATCAGTAGTGTTGGCATGAACAACAGTGGAGACTGGATAGCTCTCGGAGTATCGTCACTTGGGCAGCTGGTTGTATGGGAGTGGCAGAGTGAATCCTATATCTTGAAGCAACAGGTAATAATACTGCCTCTCCTCACTTAACGATGGAGTTCTGTTCCTAAGACCTAATCACATAAAAATATATTTTTTATCAATAAATAAGGAAATTGAAAATAATGGTTACAATCGTCTGGCAGTGAAGTGGCAAGAGTAACCAAGAAATGTTTGTATGAGCACTGTATCACTGGTAGTGCTACAATGTTTATATCAGCACCTTGAGTGCCTCTGGTGGTGCTACAATGTTTATATCAGCATTGTGAGTACCACTGGTGGTGCTACAATGTTTATATCAGCACCTTGAGTACCTCTGGTAGTGCTACAATGTTTATATCATCACTGTGAGTACCACTGGTGGTGCTACAATGTTTATGTCAGCACGTTGAGTACCACTGGTGGTGCTACGATGTTCATATCAGCACTGAGTACCACTGGTGGTGCTACAATGTTTATATCAGCACTGTACCACTGGTGGTGCTACAATGTTTATATCAGCACTGTAGTACCACTGGTGGTACTACAATGTTTATATCAGCACTGTACTACTGGTGGTACTACAATGTTTATATCAGCACTGTTAGTACCACTGGTGGCACTACAGTGTTTATATCAGCACTGTACCACTGGTGGTGCTACAATGCTTATATCAGCACTGTACCACTGATGGTGCTACAATGTTTATATCAACACTGAGTACCACTGGTTGTACTACAATGTTTATATCAGCACTGTGAGTACCACTGGTGGTACTACAATGTTTATATCAGCACTGAGTATCACTGGTGGTACTCAGTGCTGATATAAGATAACGAAGACGACTACATAGAATTATAGACAGTACCCAGACCACCAGATAGTACCGTAGACAGTACCGGACCACCAGGTAGTACTGTAGACACTTCCCAGACCACCAGATAGTACCGTAGACAGTACCCAGACCAACAGGTAGTACCGTAGACAGTATCCAGACCACGGATAGTACCGTAGACAGTACCCAGACCACCAGGTAGTACCGTAGACACTACCCATACCACCAGATAGTACCGTAGACAGTACCCAGACCAACAGGTAGTACCGTAGACAGTATCCAGACCACCAGATAGTACTGTAGACAGTACCCAGACCACCAGATAGTACCGTAGACAGTACCCAGATCACCATGTGTACTGTAGACAGTACCTAGACCACCAGATAGTACCGTAAACAGTACCCAGACCACCAGATAGTACTGTAGACGGTACCCAAACCACCAGATAATACTGTAGACAGTACCCAGACCTCCAGATAATATTGTAGACAGTATCCAGACCACCAGATAGACTGTAGACTGTACCCAGACTACCAGATAATACTGTAGACAGTGCCCAGACCTGATAATACCATAGACAGTACCCAGACCACCAGATAGTACTGTGACAATGCCCAGACCACCAGACAGTACTGTAGACAGTACCCAGGCCACCAGATAATACTGTTGACAGTACCCAGACTGCCAAATAATACTGTGACAGTACCCCAGACCACCAGATAATACTGTTGACAATACCCAAACCACCAGATAGTACTGTAGACAGTACCCAGACCACCAGATAGTACTGTAAACAGTACCCAGACCACCAGACAGTACTGTGACAGTACCCAGGCCACCAGATAATACTGTTGACAGTACCCAGACCACCAAATAATACTATAGACAGTACCCAGACCACCAAATAATAGTATAGACAGTAAGTACCCAGACCACCAGATAATACTGTAGACAGTACCCAGACCACCAGGTAGTACTATAGACAGTACCCAGGCCACCAGGTAGTACAGTGGACCCCGAGTTTGTACTGCTCCCAACTCAAACAATTATGTAAGTGTATTTTTGTAAGTGCTTTTGTAAGTGTTTTTTTGGGGTCTAAAAGGACTAATCTAATTTACATTATTCCTTATGGGAACAAATTCATTCGGTAACGGCACTTGAACATCATTCTGGGCAATTAATGCGAAAACCGGGGGTCCACTGTACTGTAGACAGTACCCAGACCTCCAGGTAGTACTATAGACAGTACCAAGACCACCAGGTAGTACTGTAGACAGTACCCAGACCACCAGGTAGTACTATCGACAGTACCCAGACCACCAGGTAGTACTATCGACAGTACCCAGACCACCAGGTAGTACTGTAGACAGTACCCAAACCACCAGGTAACTGGTTATCACCACCATCATACTGTAGTTATCATTGTTGTTATTATTGTGGTTGTTAACTTTTTATCAGCATCATCATATTGTAGTTATCATTGTTGTTATTATCCTGGCTGTTAAGTGGTTATCACCACCATCATTCTTGTGTCTTTCAATAACTTGCTCCAACTAAGCTGTGATGTATCATCTTTGTTAACTCACTTCAGCCACATTTTTGAGATTTACTTTTATCCAATAAATAGAAAAATATCAGTAATTCATTCATTATGGTTATTTATTATTAATCTTTGTGTTTCTTACAAAACACTCAGATGATTTTTATCACAAGCTGTTTCCCTCTTCTAGCTATGGTCCCCCAAGAAAAATAACACATTTACCATTAATCATTCAATAGCTGTCTTTCCTAAAATGTACAGATATGACAATTCAAATGACTCAGATGTGCAGCATCCTCACCGTCTTTCAGAGTGCAGCCACTGTACTTCCTACCTCCAGGACTCAAGTTCAGTTGGCTGCTTTCCTGAATCCCTTCGTAAATGTTACCTTGCTCACACTCAGCAACATTTCAAATGATAAAAATCACTTGCTTCCACTAACTCCTGTCTAGCAAGCTCACTCCAAGTCTGTTGGATGTCCAAGCCTCCAGCACTCAAAACTTGCATTACCCACTTCTTCAGCCTTTCCTGGTGACCTCTTTACCCTTCCCTCCACCACAGATTTACATGCTCTTCTGGTCACCCTATTTTGCTCCAGCCTCTCTGATGTCCTAACCACCTCAACAACTCTTCCTCAACCCTCTGTACGATGCTTTGTTGTCTTCCTCTACTGATGTATTGTTGTCTTCACCCTACTGATGTATTGTTGTCTTACCCTACTGATGTATTGTTGCCTTACCCTACTGATGTATTTTGTCTTCACCCTACTGATGTATTGTTGTCTTCACCCTACTGATGTATTGTTGTCTTACCCTACTGATGTATTGTTGCCTTACCTTACTGATGTATTGTTGTCTTCACCCTACTGATGTATTGTTGTCTTCACCCTACTGATGTATTGTTGTCTTCACCCTACTGATGTATTGTTGTCTTACCCTACTGATGTATTGTTGCCTTACCCTACTGATGTATTGTTGTCTTCACCCTACTGATGTATTGTTGTCTTCACCCTACTGATGTATTGTTGTCTTCACCCTACTGATGTATTGTTGTCTTACCCTACTGATGTATTGTTGCCTTACCCTACTGATGTATTGTTGCCTTACCCTACTGATGTATTGTTGTCTTCACCCTACTGATGTATTGTTGTCTTCACCCTACTGATGTATTGTTGTCTTACCCTACTGATGTATTGTTGCCTTACCCTACTGATGTATTGTTGTCTTCACCCTACTGATGTATTGTTGTCTTCACCCCTACTGATGTATTGTTGTCTTCACCCTACTGATGTATTGTTGTCTTCACCCTACTGATGTATTGTTGTCTTCACCCTACTGATGTATTGTTGTCTTACCCTACTGATGTATTGTTGCCTTACCCTACTGATGTATTGTTGCCTTACCCTACTGATGATTGTCTTCACCCTACTGATGTATTGTTGTCTTCACCTACTGATGTATTGTTGTCTTCACCCTACTGATGTATTGTTGTCTTCACCCTACTGATGTATTGTTGTCTTACTCTACTGATGTATTGTTGCCTTACCCTACTGATGTATTGCTGTCTTCACCCTACTGATGTGTTTATTTTTGCAGGGTCACTTCAACAACATGGGGTTGTGGTGTACCCCCTGATGGACAGAACCTAGCAACTGGTGGCGAGGATGGCAAGGTTAGTCAGCCTAGCATAATATGCTTCAGTAATCACTTATGTTAAGTAAAATGACACAGGTGCAACTAATTTGACATTTTATTGTGAGCAATGTTTTGCTCTCCAGTGTCGTGTGGGTCTTGGGGAAAAGATTATAGGAGGTCAAAGATACTCCTTGTTGGATGGTTACGGTATATTTACAGTAAGTGAAGAGAGTCCAGCCACCCGTCTGTCTCGCCTGTAGGTATAACGTTAGTGAGGCAGTCTGCCTATGATAGGCTGTGCACATTGTCATGTAGGGGGTATTGGAAATAAGGATAATCGGGAATAGGGGTAAAGGTAGTGAGTGAGTAGGTAGGAGGGTGAGGTGACAGGAGCGGAGGTAATGGGGTAATGTGAGGTCACTGGTGACTACACCATCACCTCTCTGACCACCACACTACTCACCCTCTCTCTACCTAAAATAAAATATAATAAAATAAAGTATAAGCATAAAGAATAATAAGAATATAACGGGGACAGTGAATATTACTATTCCACTCAAACACAGTTTATTTAAGTCCTTGTACAATAATATATTTGGGAACAGGAGAACACTATTGGGTTTAGATAAATGGGGATTGTACATATAAGCAGCGAGACAGGGGAAAACAATCAACTGACGGAACAGAATATAACTTACAATATAGTTCAGAGGACAGTTCACCACAGCAACTCAGTCACACTTCTAGCCACAGGGGCCCAAGACCTGCTCCAACAGAACTCTGCCCAGTGTCTCCAACAGTCTCCTCCAGAGACTCTGCAGCTCTCTCTCAGGCTCTGCACACCGGCAGTCGCTCTGCTAGAATCTCGTGCCCAGAGCTCTGCACACGGCCAGAGGCTCTGCCAGAATGTCTCCAGCCCAGAGCTCCCTTACAGCCAGAGCTCCGCCAGAATCTCCTTTCTAGTTGTTTCCTCGGCCTTATATAGTCCTCCAAGCATCCCCCCAATGAGGTGCACCATGTGCTTTGACCTGACGCCGAAACCTGGCTAGTTCAAGACAAAAGACCTGAGCCTTAATCCGAGCGGCAGGTGTGGCTGCTTAGGTAGACCTCACACACTGACTACATCACATCCCCTTTGTCCCCCACTTTAAAATATCTGAGAACTAGGACAATTTGTCCTAAGTTATTAGACTATTTTAATCGTAAACCCTTAATTATATTACAATACAAAGACAAAATTACACATAACATAATACAATTACATATATTTCGTCAGCCTTCTCAACTACCACAAGGCAGCATAATCAGTACACCTTGCAGGTGACCAGCATAACAGTTGCTCTCTGGTGCAAAGCCTCCTTACCGTCATTTCTCCTTAAAACTAAATATCTGGCTCCAGTGCCTTCCCACTTCTACTAGAAATGCTAGCCGTTTTCTATCACCCCCCCCAGTTAAACCATTGGGCCAAACCTCTCTAGGCTTTTTGGCGTGGAAAACTGCTCCAACGGTTGCATTCTTTCAAAGTAACTGCAACTGGACCACATCCACCAAAGGTGGCATGTTCAACACACTTCATACACCTTCAACATCTGAAAATCGAGATAGGGCGCATGCAGCTAAGACCCACCATTATCCTATGCCCTACTGGTTTACTGGCCCAAAAAAAAGGGGCAACACTTACCCTTTCCAAGGTCACCTTATTCCCAAGGTAAAATAACACTTTGGCAAGTCAAAAAGGGGGGGAACATCTCCCTCTTAATTGTTTCGGGTGGGGCATCCCCATATGGCTTGGGGGGCCGCATGACGCAAACCCTCCCCAAAACCCTGGAGCCGCCCCCCGGGGAGCTGGAGTCCATCCCCCGGCCCCCCTTCCCCCTCCGAAATGGCGGGTCCTTATAGTAGATTCTCCTGTCCTGGCACACCAGACAGAATCCCCCCCCACTGCACCATCGCCATCATCTCCCCTGCAGGGCATCCAGCATCAACACCGCCCGCCCAGCACGGGCCCAAAATCGCAGCACGGGCCCAAAACGCAGCAGGCCCCCTTTGAGCTGGCCAAGAAGCACGGGCCCCCCACGGCACGGGCCCCC